>JARYGA010006201.1:0-45107 GCA_030545235.1 Helianthus tuberosus
GTTTTTCCTAGAAAGTCTAGGAAGCGATCTTGTCCATCCGATTAGTGTGTTTAAGGGTTGAGATTAAATCATTGGCAATCTTGTAATAATTAACTATATTTAATAGATTGTTTTAAATGAGTAGGGGCAATTTCGTCCTTATGTGTGTTTTAAACCAATCAAAAATAATCGTCAGAGAGATCACATCTCCTTAATACACGCCAATTTCCCTCTCTCTCTCTTTCTCTCTCTAAACCCAAATTCGGAAACCCCCAAAATCATACCAAAAATACCTAAAATCATGGATGAAGATAAGAGATTTTCCTTGTTCCATATACGTAAGATCAAGCTTTCATTGTACTACGTGTTTTACAAAGAGATTACGGGTGATTCTTGTTTGTAATTGACGGTATTTTGCTGGTTGCAGGGAAGAGATTCAAAAAGCAGGAAACTTTGGAAAGGATAGATAGCAGCGGAACAGTTACCGGAAGCCGATCGAAAGCTGGGGCGAAATCTGCTGATGTAAAACACATTTGTATGAATCTGCTTGCTGTTAAAACACAGCTGTATGAATCTGAATTGCTGTTAAAACACAGTTGTATGAATCTGAATGATAAAACACATTTGTATGAATCTGCTTGCTGTTAAAACACAGTTGTATGAATCTGAATACTAAAACACAACTGTATGAATCTGCTTGCTGTTAAAACACATTTGTATGAATCTGCTTGCTGTTAAAACACAGCTGTATGAATCTGAATGCTAAAACACAACTGTATGAATCTGCTTGCTGTTAAAACACAACTGTATGAATCTGAATAATAAAACACAGCTGTATGAATCTGCTTGCTGTTAAAACACATCACCAAGAACAAACTGTTAAAACACAGTACCAAGAACATGCTGATAGATTCCAGCAAGAAAACGAAGGAATGATTGATATTACGTGAGATCAGAAATCGAAAACAAAAAATTCTGAATTTTATGTATAGTTAGTTATTGAATATAATTTCCTAAAATAAAAATAGATTGTAAAAGTACATAAATGCCCTTTTAGATAAAATCCTTCAATGCCACATGTCGCGTTCTTATTGCTTCCTAGACTTTCTAGGAAAAACACATTTTCCACCCAACTCCTACTCTATAATATTTTCAAATCGTAAAATATTTTGGAATATACTTTCCGGAAAACCGCTAATAAATCGGCTAAGTTTGATCTATAGGTGATTCAGACGAATTCCATGAGTTATATAGGTTGCTTGCTTAGCGAAAAAGGGTTAAGTGTATGTCCGTAGTATACGTAGGTGTGTATATATATATATATATATATATATGTGAACGTGAACAAGCGTAGATTGTTAAGTGCTTATTAGAAAGTCTTTTGGACATCATTTCATGTGAACAAATTTAGTTTTTTGGTCGTAAAATATATATTTATCGAAAGGATTTTGTGGACGTCGTTCCATGTAAATAAATATGGTATTTAATAGTGAAATGCATATTTATTTGGTCATGTTTATAGTTTTGGGACTAGGTCCAGGTATTATGTGACAAGATGTGATGCTATATATATATGGGATGGATCATGAGAAAACTAGTTTAAATGAGAAAACAAAAAAACTAACTAAAAAAGCCAAAAAAACATACCAATTTTATTTTTAAATTTTTATAAAAAAATCGCAGTTTTTTATGCATGGAAAAAATTTTTCAAAAAAAAAATAAAAAAATAAAGTTTTTTGTTGTAGTGCACATGTGCACTATTACGGATATAGTGCACATGTGTAGTACACATATAATGCACATGTGCAGTACAACAATTTTTTTTTTGTTTTTGAAATTTTTTTTATATATAAAAACTAGCGATTTTTTTATAAAAAATTGTAAAAAAAAAAATGTTGGTATGTTTTTTAGTTTTTTTTAGTTAGTTTTCTCATTTATATGTTTTTTTTCTGATGATCCTCTCCCTATATATATATACACATAGAGGATGGATCATGAGAAAACCAAAAAACTAACTAAAAAAGCTTAAAAAACATACCAATTTTTTTTAACATTTTTTTATAAAAATCGCTAAATTTTATGCATGAAAAAAAAATTCAATTTTTGTTGTTGTTGTTGTATTACACATGTGCACTATTACGGATATAGTGCACATGTGTAGTACACATATAATGCACATGTGCAGTACAACAAAACTTTTTTTTTGAAAATTCTTTTTATATATAAAAATTAGCGATTTTTTTATAAAAAATCGTAAAAAAAAATTGATATGTTTTTTAGCTTTTTTTAGTTAGTTTTCTCATTTAGATGTAGTTTTCTCATGATTCTCTCCATGTATATATATACATATATATATATATAGAGAGAGAGAGAAATATTTGGATAATCACTCACCAACGCGTCGGAACATTTAACTCTTTATTAAAAAGGTTAACATCTCATTTTGTCTAAACAAGTTGAAGTTTGGTGAACGACTTGTTGGGTAGACATGTATTTAGCGCTTGTGTCTCATTAAATTTAGGACACATGTAGGTTAGGGGAATTATTTTCGGGCACTTTGATTTTGCTAGTATACGCACGGAACGCAATTTGTGAGTCTTCACGGCCTCTTTTACTTAGTTACGGGTTATGGTAGTGGGGAATGAAATCCTTTTGAGTCTGTTTTGTGCGCATAAGTTGGTTGGTTTTGAGTTCGGAAGTCCTCATGGTATCGTTTTAGTTATTTAACCATTAGTCGTGGTAATGAACGTAGAACAGTCAAATAGATCTATTGGGTGTAACAAGCCCCACTCCTGGTCGGTCTTGACCCGGTGGAGTCCACATGTGTTTGAATTTGTTAGACATCGTCATGGTGTATGATGTGGTGAGGCGTCATCATTATGGGTTGGTTACAGGCTTATGTCGGCACATACGTCATGGCTTGCAAGCCCATGATTGACTATCGTGATTTTCATTAGACTACGCACATCGGTTTTTATCAAATATTTTTAAAGATTCATCTGTGTATTTAAACCTGTAAACTCACCAACAATATATTGACGTTTTTAAGCATGCATTTCAGGTAAGTGAGCGGTGTCTCCTTGCTTAAGGATCAAGGATAGAATGCATATGTAGATACCATTTTAGGGGTTTGTCTTGTAATTCCCGTCCCCATGCGGGATATACTTGTCAAAGCCTTTGTTTTATAAACTATGTCTTTTGTATAATTATTTTTAAACACGTTGTTTGTTCTGGCGATGTATGCCAACTTAAATACTTGGTTTTGTAAACTTTTAAAATACATTTGGTATCGCTAGTTAGTAATATCACTTAGACGTTTGCTAATCGAATGCTTGAAAACCTTTCGTGGTCGTGCCTCACATTTTTGCCTTGGGCGGGGTGTGGTATAACAACCCTCCTAAAATATTTACGACACTTCTAAAATTATTTGAACACCCCTATACGTCTTAAAATACACCTCGTATATGAGATTTGGCCCTAAATACCTTTATTTTAACAAAAATCAAATAAAATTAAGTTTTATTAGTCGCTCGCGGGCCGCGACCATATTGGTTATGTGCTTCGCGGGGCGCGATAGCTCAACCACCAGGCGAGCCCCTGAGCTGCCATGTGGCAGGCTCGTGTTAAGGCTATAACCGATGAATCGGCATAGCTAGGCCCTACACCCCTACGTCACGGGCCGCGAAGACCATTGTGGTCTCTTTCACGAGGTGCGAGGAACCCGATTTCCATCCTATAAATGTAATCGATCAGTTACATTTTTCCGTCGCTCAATTCTCGAACTCTTTCTCTAAATTCTAAATAGTAGACATAATATTCGGGCATAATACCCACTAAATTAGCAAAGCTCTGCCTCGTTGTAAGTATTTTAACCCCCGGTTACGTATTAGGTACGCTGCCCGATTGATCTAGTGCTCCGTAACGGCTGTCGAGGCTCTGCCCGACGTAGTCGTTGGAGTTTCTGTCTCGGGGAGGGTATAACTAATGTAAATTGGGTTATTATACTAACGCGTGTGCATTGTTTAATTAATAGATTATAACCAGGAAATCACAAAGGAAAACCCTAAAGTAGCAATATGAGTAATCTCCTTTTTGTGTAAACCTTTTTGCAAACTGTTTTTACAAAACCCTAAATATTTTAAAATATAATTAGCAGTGATTGAGTCTTTGTAATTCTTCAATTACTGCCGGTATGTTGGGTTTTGTATATAAAATGTGGAACACGTTACCATTGGACAATGAGATAGCCAATGAGTAATATGACCCACCAGTCAAGATTGACAGTACCGAATGAGTAATTGTGTAGATATAAACATTGTAATCGCTCTCAATATTGTGAAATGATAAAACTTGTTTTGATTAAACTGGGATTCACTCACCAGTATTTCCCACTGACAAATGTTTTTAAAACGCGTTTCAGGTAACAAAATGTGAAACCCAAATAGAAGCCAGCTGGATAGCACTGAAGGCTTGGAAAATGTGGCTATAAAAGTTACCTAAATAAAGAAGATGTTTTATTTAAATAAATTAGGGTTTATCCCTAGAAACTTGTTTGTAATGGAAACTTGGGTTTTACCCATGTGGTTATTATTATAAAAATGTGGTATTTTACTCTGATAAAATATTTCCTAACTACGGCCCTGATGTAAATTCCACTGCCAAAATGATAAATTACTGATACCACTGAATCTGAGCTCGCGGCCGCCCGTTCACGGGAAATAGGGGCCGGGGGTTGCGACAGAGGGTGGTATTAGAGCCTAGCCACTGATTTGAGCCACATAAGTGTTCTGCTGACAATGAAATTGTCAATTCTGTTAGGAAATAATTTGTGTGAATACATGCATACCTGTGTATTATTGTTTTGTTATTTGACAATCTGTTAGTTTACAGTATGAGTGATCAAGGACCATCGGACGCCTATCGTCAATTGTCTAGTTCTCCCATAGATGAAGGAACTTCTTCCCAGCCTACCCCCTCGGTGTATTCAACTGACACAGAGGAAGGGATCTTTATATTTAAAGCGCAATCCGAGGAGCCGTTCCCTACCAAAAAGAGAGGATGGTTCAGTCGGGGAGCTCATGAGCGTAGGAAAAGAATGAGAAAATTACAACAACGAACTTTAGCAGCTGTGAATAGGGAGATGAACACCCAAACTCAAGATATACTCAATAGGAGACTCGCTAACTTTCATATCTTAGCTACTACTGCTGCAGACCCGAATTTAGAACAACTCATAGCACCACAGCTACTACCGTTGTTCCCAACACAACCCATGGAAATAGAATAGAACCCAGGAGACCAGATTCCCTTACCTGCTTTTGACCCAAATGAAATCCCTAGAGTCTCAACACCCCAACCTCCAAACTATGACCCATGGTTTAATGACCATAGATATTACCCAGAAATCCATCCACAAGAGGAACCCATGCAAAACCCAGTAGCACCTTACCCAAACCTTGACTCTCTAGATCCATACTGGGATAATGACCAGTATATTAGGGAAATCCTAGAGAACCCTTACCCATACGAAGAACCAATGGCACAGTACCCTGACCCGATACCAGCACCCGCACCACCTATGAGCACTAAGAATGTGCAAGAACTTCGCACCTTTGGTGAGGAGTTGTTAGATGAAAGTGAAAAGATAAGACAAATAGGGGAGAGGCTCGTTTGGATGTACGATGAGTGTAATATGCAATATTGGATGAACCCCTATTAGTAGTAATATATATATATATATATATATATATATATATATATATATATATATATATATATATATATATATATATATATATGTGTGTGTGTGTGTGTGTAACTTGAAAAAAATATATATTTAATATATCCACTAAGATAGATAATCTAATAACTACTGATGCATAACTAGTATTGTATTTTAATTTCCATTTGTGGTTTGTAATAGATTCATATCTATAAAATACAGTAAATGTCGCAATGCACGATGATTTTGATCAATGTGTTGTTGTGTGATTATTAGTATTAAATATTACTCTGAGATATTAATACTTGGTAATTGTTTACAAACCAGATGGCCAACCAAGCGAATCAGGAAAACCGGAATAATGATAATAAGATAAATAACAGTGTCATTCGACACATAGTAACCCAAAGAATTAGAGATGCTATGCTAGCTATCATCCAAAACGTTAGGGAAGCGGAAAATAATAATAAAAGTAATAGTGAAAGTAAGCGATCACATATTGAACCCAGTCACAGCGTAAACAATGGACCGTTACTTCAATTGCCTATTCCAAAAAGAAAAAGAACCATGTCTTATGGTTGTTCTTACAAAGAATTCAGGTCATGTAAACCAATATAATTCTCAGGCAATGAAAGAGCCATTGCAGCTCTACGCTGGATACAAAAGACCGAGGCAGTCTTAAAAATAAGCAAGTGTGCAGAGGAAGACAAAATCATGTTTGCTTCCAATCTGTTTAAGAATGCTGCTTTGGAATGGTGGAACACTATTCTCCAGTCTAGGGGAAGTGATAGAGTCTATAGTATGGAATGGACTGAGTTTAAGAATATGGTTTAAAGGAAATTATGTCCTCTAAATGAAAAGGAATAGATAGCCAATAAGTTCTTAAACCTTAAAATGACTGGAGTAGATTGTAAGGGTTACACTACTGTATTCTTCGAATATGCTAGAATAATGCCAACCCTAGCTTTACCAGAACCAGTATTAATCTCCCGTTACATCTGGGGATTAATCAGTGAGATTAGACATGTAGTCAAGGCAGCTAGACCACAAACCATAGAAGAAGCGGTAGAACTAGCAAATACCTTGACTGACGAACTAGTACTTACACAAGAAGAGAACCAGAGAAAGAACCTAGCTCTAAAGCTTACCCAAGAATTTCGCTACGGTAATTCCAGCCGTGGGAAAATGTAGGTTCTACTTCTACTCCTTACTGCAAGTATTGCAAAAAAAAGCATTCTGGAAGATGATCCATATACTGCAATTTTTGAAAAATATATGGACATAAGGAAGAAGACTGCAGGAAGAAATCTAACAATAAGATATGCTACAATTGTGGAGAAAATGGACATATTAAGCCGAACTGTCCGAAACTAGCTCTAGCCATGAACAATAAGACTACTAAGAATGCTAGGGCATTTGTTCTGACAGCCGAAGAGGCAAAAATGATTCCGGATGTGTTTGCCAGTACATTTTTAGTTAATGATGTTTTTGCTAAAGTATTATTTGACTCTGGTGCGAACCAAAGTTTTATTAATACTTCATTTTGCAAAATTCTCAACCAACCATTAACTAAACTCCAACAAGAATGACTAGTAGAGACAGCAAATGGAGAATCCATTAAGATTTCTGAAATCTTGCAAGGTGCAAGAATAGAAATTTTAAACCAAAAGTTTATTGCTAATCTTTACCCATTGAATCTAGCTAGATTTGATATTGTATTAGGAATTGATTGGTTAGTAGCCAATAAATCCAGTATTTTATGTGATCAAAAATCAATTCAAATAAGTTCACCAAAGGGTGAAAAGTTCACAATTAAAGGAAATAAACCGTCTCGATCCACGAAATTAATCTAAGTGATGAAAACTGCAAGTCGTGCAAAGAAAGGATCAATAGTGTATATGATTTCCATAATCATTAACACTAAAGGAAAGGAATTGAAAGATATTCCCGTAGTATCTCAATTCCCAGATGTTTTTCCAGAAGTGCTACAAGGACTACCGCCGGACAGGGAAGTTGAATTCCGAATTCATCTGCTACCAGGGACAGCACTGATTGCCAAGTCACCTTACCGTTTGGCGCCAGCAGAAATGCAAGAATTAAAGAAACAGTTGGACGAACTTCCGGAGAAAGGATTCATACAGCCAAGTTCATCACCTTAGGGAGCACCGATCTTATTTGTCAAGAAGGATGGGTCAATGCATATGTGCATTGATTACCAAGAATTGAACAAAGTCACGATTAAAAATCGGTACCCATTACCGAGAATCGATGATCTGTTTGATCAACTGCAAGGAGCTCGATTCTTTTCAAAGATCGATTTACGCTCCGAATATCATCAATTAAAGGTACAGGAAGAGGACATTCCTAAGACCGCCTTCAGAACAAGGTATGGCCATTATGAATTTACTGTCATGCCATTTGGTTTAACCAATGCCCCAGTCGCATTTATGGACATGATGAACCGAATATGTAAGCCATATTTGGATAAATTCATAATTGTCTTTATAGATGATATTCTCATTTACTCTAAGAGTAAAGAGGAACATGCAGCGCATCTGCATGCACTCCTAAATTTGGTGAGAAAAGAAAAGCTTTATGCTAAATTTTCGAAATGCGAATTTTGGTTAGAAGAAGTGCAACTTCTTGGACATTTAGTTAATCGTGAAGGGATTCATGTGGATTCTACAAAGATTGAGGCGATTACTAAATAGAAAGTCCCTGAATCACCAACGGAGATTAGAAGTTTTCTAGGACTAGCCGATAATTATAGAAGGTTTATTCGAGATTTTTCTAGAATAGCCATTCCCTTAACCAAATTAACCTGTAAATCTGTTAAGTTTGAATGGGGACCAAAACAAGAAGAAGCCTTTAGAATTCTTAAGCAGAGGTTAACCAACGCACCCATACTAGCGTTACCAGAAGGAACTAGAGACTTTGCAGACTATTGTGACGCTTCTAAGTTAGGTTATGGATGTGTGTTGATGCAACGTCAAAAGGTGATAGCCTATGCATCTAGACAACTTAAGAATCATGAAGAAAATTACTCAACCCCTGATTTAGAATTAGGAGCCATAATTTTTGTCCTTAAGATTTGGAGACACTATTTATATGGAAATAAATTTGTTGTCTTCACTGATCATAAGAGTTTAAGGTACATTTTTAGGCAAAAAGAGTTGAATATGAGACAGAGACGCTGGATAGAATTTCTTAGTGATTATGATTGCAATATCCAGTATCATGCAGGAAAAGCTAATGTAGTAGCTGATGCTTTAAGTCGAAAGTGTCATGAAAAACCAAGAAAAGTACGTTCTCTTAAATTAAATATGCAGATAGATTTAAACGAGCAAATTAGAGCCGTACAAGAATCAGTAATCAAGGACGATATTGAAAAATTGAAAGGAATGTTTAAGGAATTAGAACAAGAAACGGGTGGAATTTGGAGATTCCATAAGAAAAGGATGTGGATACCTAAATTAGGAAACCTACACCACCAAATATTAGAAGAAGCCAATAAGTCTAAGTATACGATACATCTTGGAAGTGATAAGATGTATCAAGATTTAAGAAAGAATTTCTGGTGGATAGGAATGAAAAAGGATATAGCAGCTTATGTTGCCAAGTGTCTAACCTGTTCACATGTTAAAGCTGAGCATCAGAAACCCTCAGGTTTACTACATCCATTGGAAATGCCTGTATAGAAATGAGAATTGATAACAATGGACTTTGTTACCAAATTACCCAAGACACGAAAAGGTAATGATACAATCTGGGTGATTGTAGATAGGTTAACCAAGTCTGCTCATTTCTTGCCCATGAAGGAAACCTTCAGTATGGAATAGTTAGCCAAGTTATATGTTAATGAAATAGTTTTTTTGCAAGGTATTCCTTTATCTATTGTTTCTGATAGAGATAGCCGTTTTACTTCTCATTTTTGGACAAGTTTCCAAAAAGCAATGGGAACCAAGCTAAATCTAAGCACCGCTTATCATCCTCAAATGGATGGACAAAGCGAAAGGACGATTCAGACAATGGAAGATATGCTTAGAGCTTGTGTAATTGATTTCGGAGGAAATTAGGACGATCATCTACCATTAATTGAATTTTCTTACAATAACAACTATCATACCAGTATTAATGTTGTACCTTTCGAAGCACTTTATGGACGAAAGTGCTGAACTCCCGTCTGTTGGGCAGAAATTGGAGAAAAACAATTGTCTGGACCAGAGATAGTGCAAGAAACAACGGACAAGACTATTCAAGTCAAGGAAAGACTAAAAGCTGCACGTGATCGACAAAAGAGTTATGCTGATAGTAGACGAAAGCCATTGGAGTTTCAACTAGGAGATAAGGTATTATTAAAAGTTTCTCCTTGGAAAGGAGTAGTAAAATTCATCAAAAGAGAAAAGTCAAGCCCCAGGTACATTGGACCTTTTGAGATTATTATAAGAATAGAACCTGCAACTTACCAGCTACAACTACCAGAGGAAATGGCAGGAATACATGATGTATTTCATGTATGTAATCTCAAAAAGTGCTTAGCTGATGAATCATTAGTGGTACCTCTTAAGGACATAGAGGTAAATGAAACACTTAAGTTTATAGAAAAGCCTCTACAAATTGAAGACAGGAAAGTCAAGAATCTCAAACACAAGAAATTAGTTCTGGTTAAAGTGAAATGGGATTTCAAGAGAGGACCAGAGTATACATGGGAGCTTGAATCAGAAATGCAGAGGAAATATCAATACCTGTTTCAGTAGACCTCGAGGACGAGTTCTAAAACAAGTTGGGGAGGATATAACAACCCTCCTAAAATATTTACGACACTTATAAAATTATTAGAACACCCCTATACGTCCTAAAATACATCCCGTATACTAGATTTGGCCCTAAATACCTTTATTTTAACAACAATCAAATAAAATAAGTTTTATTAGTCGCTCACGGGCCGCGACCATATTGGTTGTGTGCTTTGCGGGCACGATAGCTCAACCACCATGCGAGCCCCTGAGCTGCCACGTGGCAGGCTCGTGTCAAGGCTATAACCGACGAATCAGCATAGCTAGGCCCTACACCCCTACGTCGCGGGCCGCAAAGACCATTGTGGTCTCTTTCGCAGGGCGCGAGGAACCCGATTTCCAGCCTATAAATGAAATCGATCAGTTTCATTTTTCCGTCGCTCAATTCTCGAACTCTCTTTTTCTAAATTCTTAATGTTAGACATAATATTCGGGCATAATACCCACTAAATTAGCAAAGCTCTGCCGCGTTGTAAGTATTTTAACCCCCGGTTACGTATTAGATACGCTGCACGATTGATCTAGTGCTCCGTAACGGCTGTCGAGGCTCTGCCCGATGTAGTCGTTGGAGTTTCTATCTCGGGGAGGGTATAACTAATGTAAATTGGGTTATTATACTAACGCGTGTGCATTGTTTAATTAATAGATTATAACCAGGAAATCAAAAAGGAAAACCCTAAAGTAGCAATGTGAGTAATCTCCTTTTTGTGTAAACCTTTTTGCAAACTGTTTTTACAAAACCTTGAATGTTTTAAAATATAATTAGCAGTGATTGAGTCTTTGTAATTCTTCAATTGCTGCCGGTATGTTGGGGTTTTGTATACAAAATGTGGAACACGTTACCATTGGACAATGAGATAGCGAATGAGTAATATGCCCACCAGTCAGGATTAACAGTACTGAATGAGTAATTGTGTAGATATAAACATTGTAATCGCTATCAATACTGTGAAATGATAAAACCTGTTTTGATTAAACTGGGATTCACTCACTAGTATTTCCCACTGACAAATGTTTTTAAAACGCGTTTCAGGTAACAAAATGTGAGAGCCAAATAGAAGCCAGCTGGACAGCACTAAAGGCTTAAAAAATGTGGCTATAAACGTTACATAAATAAAGAAGATGTTTTATTTAAATAAATTAGGGTTTAACCCTAGAAACATGTTTGTAACGGAGACTTGGGTTTTACCCATGTGGTTATTATTATAAAAATGTGGTATTTTACCCTAATAAAATATTTCCTAACTACGGTCCTGATGTAAATTCCACTACCAAAATGATAAACTACTGATACCACTGAATTTGAGTTTGCGGCCGCCCGTTCCCAGGAAATAGGGGCCGGGGGTTGCGACATGTGACAGATTGGTATTAGAGCCTTTATTATAGCGAACTAGGCTTCGGTCTCGAATCTAGACTATATTCTCATTTCTTGGGTGCTCGCGCAAAATGTTTTCACTTGCATGAAATGTTTTTAATGCATTGCATTTCATCCATGGGTTGGTCTACGTGTCATAGACGAGTTTCACAGTTTTGTCTTTGTGGTATAGACGGGTTTCATGGTTTTGTCTATGTGGTATAGACGCGTTTCACGGTTTTGTCTAAGTGGTATAGACGAGTTTCATGGTTTTGTCCATGTGGTATAGGCGGGTTTAATGGTTTTAGTTTACATGGAATAGACGGGTTAGTTGGATTATGAGGTTTACGTGATTAATATATATATATATATACACACACTATATATATATAATGCATATCTGAAGGGCAGAAATGGTCATTTGCCACTTTTTCAACATTTACAAATTTTAATGCATGGGTTACAACTCATAAAGCATAAAAATCAAAACCCTTCCTAACCTCTCCTCTTTATGTATCTGCCTATCAATGTGCGTGGGAGATTCAAAATTCAAAATAAAAACACCAATTTGGCCACTACACTCTCTCTCTCTCTCTCTCTCAAGAAACCCTACATACCAAATCCAGATCTGGTACCAATTTCACTCATTTACATCTTAATTTCTCTTCTAATCGATTATTTCTTCGTTATTTTCCAGATCCCGGCCTCCTGCTTGTAGATTAAATGCACAAGGTACAAAATGTGTTGAACGAGTCTTACAACTAAACACCGAATCACGCGGCTCTTCAAACATATTTCAAAATACAAACAATGTCTTCCCTTTGTTTGTTTTCTTTCTCAAAAATCAAACAATGTCTTCCCTTTCTTCGTTTTCTCTCTATCAAAAACCCTAATCCAAGGTTTTCAAAATAAAACCACCTTGGATGATACAGAGCCTGTTGAATCATGAGGTTAGAGTAATACTCTCATATTACATATCATATTATTACTCTTTTGTTGATTTAATACCTTGATTCATGGTAGGAATAATCTGTGTATGAAAAAATTAGGGGTCAAAGTAATTTTTCATCAACATAGGTGAAACGCTGGTGGTGGTGGTGGAATTTCATTTATAGATGTGAAGGTGTATGGTCCCAAAAAGCCGCGGAGTCCAATCAGGTCGCGCGCTGAACCATACTCCTTATTCTATAAACTGAGTATTCTGCATACCCTGCGCGAGCTACTTTATCAACATCAAGGTCGCGCATGAGGTGCAAGCATGGCATAATGTCAGTTTCTTACCTTAGCATCCTGAATAAAGGTCCTCACCCCCTCAGCCATGCGCCGACCACTTGGTCACACTCCGAAGGTCGCGCGAGGGTAGCGGCGCAGGGCCACTTCAAGGAGCATCAAAGGTACAAGTGGTAGAAGTCTGAGCCAATCAGCGTCTAGTAGATGGTACCTTATCGTGCTACACGATCCACGATCGTGCAGGTGACATAAGGTACACAAGGACGCCTACGTGGCACCAATCAGGAGGTGGCGACAACCGGCTCACGATCTCCACTCATCTGCTGATATCAGAAGGGTATCAGAGTCGACAACCCTGACACGTGGCTCCAATTAGGGTGTGCCAACACCAAAGATCTTCTAGAAGCCACTAACTGTCCACACCAGCGAGACAAACAGGATATTCCTTGTTGTCGCCTTCTGGCCCAAGGCCCAACAACCCATCTCCTCCTACACCACTCCGGCTATAAATAGGGACCTTCATACCACAGGTTAAACATTTTGTTCTCTCTACTCTCACTCTTAACACACACTTTATTATCCTCAAAACGGTTACTTATTCTCACGCCGGAGTCTGGTTAAGAGGGAAACCCCCCATATTCCCCTCTTAACGAGCTAACGGTGTTGTTGTTTTGCAGGAAGATTGGATCACATTTAAGCTCAGTAAAGATTTAAGAAGATTAACCCTCATGTTTGAAACATAAACCACCTAATTAACCTAAAAGTAGATACGTTTTTCTTCATTGGCACCCATCAGTTTTTTTACAAATCACTTCATCTTCTTTTTTCTGAGTTTTTCCGTTCCCTTGATCATGATTAGTCAAGGAATTCCAGACTTTGGCTTCGGCACCGCCTCTCAAGTAGGAATGGGGGAGGACAACTCGCACGTCCAACTCCATCCTACTGACGAGCTAGTCGAAGATGAAGGAACAAACACCGGGAACCCCGCACGAGTATCACCCGTATCTCTCAAACGGGTACCCCATGGAGTAAAGTTGCTGGTACGTCAAACCCAGCTCCAAATCCGAACATTTCAGCGCTATTAGGGCTACCAGAAGGCGAAACTCTATCCTATTGGTAGGCCAAACAAATTGCCACTATAAATGATGCTTATCAGTCATTGAGCACACAACAAGCCATTCGGCAAGCGGAACCATCCCTGGTCACATCGCCAGGTCCAACACAGGGGATGCGCCAAACACCCCCTCAGTAAAACATTCAAGGGCAAGTTAACATACATCCTCCACCAAGAAGAATGAGCATGCATGAAACGCGCGACACGTACGGGGAGACATGCACTTACTGTGACCACCCATCTTATGTGTGACAAATGGCAAATAATTGGAAATTCCGTACAGTCTAATCACTATTCTTAGTATATAATCTCATGCAATTAGCGTAATTTAATTACGTAACGGTGTCGTACATTAGACGACAGTGTTAGGACAAGAAAACAATGATATAACATATGTTGGTTTTCGTCGTATTGCGAAACCAATTAAACAATGTCCTAAAAGTGTTGGTAAAAAGTGCTGCGCGCACTATTCACGGTTACACTATTCATGCCAGCAAAACCGTGAAAACAGAACGAAACAAGGAAAAACGACACACGGCTAACATAACTGAGTCCGTTTATATAAGAAAACACTAATACGAAAACATATCTTACAAAGATACAAGACTTTCCGGTAAAACGCCCTAATCGCTAAATCGTCCGTTTCACTAAAAATAAGACAATTTTAACTCGTCCAAAATAATAATTTAGCATTTCCTGCACCCCAGAAATATGACAAATGATGACAAACATATGGAAACAATATGAGGATATTAATGGGGTGTCCGAAACATAAGCTTTCGATGCTGTGTTGCAACCCCCACAACTTGTCCGTTTCTGCACCGACAAGCTAATAAACGACATTTCCGACATCGAAAACAACCAAATGAAAGCTTTGGTGAACTAGTTAAGCTTATTTTGAGATTCCAAATCACTTTATACATCTCTTGGTTGCGGATTTACAACTTACGGAAAAACTTCATCGGTAGGAATTAAAAGTGCTTTTATAGAACCGACGACCAAACGGAAGTCGTTTAAGATATCAAAATATAATTTCTACTAGTTTAGTAAATTTGTTAATAATAATTAACATTCCGAATCACTAATTACCTCCTAGTGGTGAAAGATTACCCCTAATCACCATACTTAGCCTAATTACCAAAATATCTACATGTTTAAGACATTTTTATAAAAAATGTTACACTTTACCCCCCCCCCCCATGTTCACGTTTTTTGTAGTGGGTCCCACACACTTAACAAGTTGCAAAAATAACTTAGATATTTCCTATGTGCACATGGTGAGTTATTGGATGATCAAAAGTCTTGAAACCTTATCCTAACAAATCACTTTCTCATAATTCTTACACCATAAAAAACAATCACTTAAGAACCCATTTTTCCTTCATAAAATTCAGCCATGAACACTCCAAATAATCTTCATTTTAAGACATTTTCATGATGATCAAAGTGTACGTTTATGCAAGTTATGAAGATCTAAGACATCTCCAAGTTGAAGCATCCGTTTTATCCATTCTAGAGCTTTCAACCATCATAATTTTCATCATCTTTGCTCATCATATTCATCAAGATCATCCCTAGCCTAGTGCTAGAAGTGAGCTTCTAAATCTATTTTTTTTCCATACTTATTATGTTATGATTGTTAATATAACTAGAGATAACAAAATAATCATACATAATAAACATGAAAATACAAAGAAACAAAAATAATAATCATGATATATTTATGTTTGTTTATGTTGTGATCTAAGACTTGTTATTTACATATTTGATCTTGTTATGATGATTATGATATGAATAATTTGTTAGATGATGTTTTAAAAATATGATCTAACAATTATACATGAATATGTTAAAGGGTTATATGAAACTTAATGTTTAATGAATGAACATATATTTTTGATGTTATAAAAGTGTGTAAAGTATTTTTCTAAGAATCATGCTTTTTGAAAGATTTATAAAAGAAACATACAAGATGGGTTTTCTATAAAAGTTTGGCAAAACTAGAAGTAAAGTATGATTTTTAAACTAGTAAACATATGTAAAGATCATACTAAAACCCTACATGTTTATGAGTTCATCTTGTTAAAAAGTTGTTATGAATCTCATGTGTTTTTGTTTAGAAAATGATATGTTAATAAACATGGCAAAGTTCATATATCAAAGGAACTATGGCCAAATTTTTCTTAGAAATCATATGGTAAAAAATTATCATTTTTAACAAAGTCTTTACAAGATTAGAAAGTGGTCTTTCTAGAAACAAAAATAGATATAAATATATATTTTTGGGAAAATATATATTAGTGATCTTAACAAGTTATGTACTATGTGTTTATTATTTGTATTAGTTATGTACAAAAGTTAGGGATTTGATAACAATGATACAAATAAATACAAAACATATTTACAAGTAAAGACTTACAAGAATACAAATATACGCACTTGAATACAATTTGCGGATCATTCGGACATCGGATACAACTAATGGACAATTCGGACGACGGGCGAATCTGTGAACATATCGTCATTCCGAGGAGTTACTACGACGTTTAGTCGATCTTTCGACGCGGACACCAAAAATTACGTTACCATTAACAAAATTCGGACATTTTTAAACTTATAAAAACTATTATGTTTTTATTAACTAAAAAGTATATTTAGTTATTTTTATAAAAATGAAAGACTTATACTTTCAAATGGGCTATTTTATACAAATGGGCTTACACTTCTTAATGGGCTTATCTTCATAATGGGCTTAACATAAATACATGGGCTAAGCCCAATATCAAGACTCATGGGCTAAGCCCAAAACAAAACATATGGGCCAAGGCCCAATAACATTAAGCCCAATAACATTAAGCCCAATAACATTTGGGCCCAACACTATTTAGGCCCAATACTATTTAGGCCCAACACTATTTAAGCCCAGTAACATGAATTCTTGGGCTAAGCCCAATGACATATAATTGATAAAAATACAATTATACAATTTACTTATACAAGACACGAAATCAATAAGACAAGACCCAATGATACAACTCACAAGATACAAGATTACATATATATATATATATATATATTTGGTGTAATATATATATAACAGTTTAACAATTCATACATCTAATACATAGTTCAACAAATAACAAAGAAATACAAGTCTTAATACATATTCAAGATAGAAGACTTGTACATGAGTCAATACAAAGACAGTAGTGTCTAACATTTCTAGGACCTTTGTAGGTTGTGATACAATTTAAGGACAATGCAAGTGAGGTTACAGTTACATACAGTTTACGGAATGCAATTCTGTGAGTTCATGTCCCCTTTTCGTCTTAAATACTTTTCAAGCTTTACAACTATCGGGGAAAATACATGTACAATAGTATGATAAGTCAAGGAATGAAACACCTTAGATCATGTGAGAAATTAGGGCCATAACTAAAGCTCCATTAATCCAAGTTTGGACCAAGGAACAAATGTAACACCTGTGCCTCCACGGCCATCAAACAAATACCAAACCAATGAAATATTATATTTCATACTTGGGATTTGTAAAATTATGTGTATCTTTTACACATATCAACTCTTGTTTGATTTTAAGCTTTAAATCGCTTTCTGGAGGGTTATACGCACTCTGATGCGTAAATATAACCAGTTTAATCCAACGAACACTCCGGAATAGTGAAATAGGCTTAACATACCTTAAATAACCTTTACATAACTTAGATATAAGTTTTGGAAGGTTTGGTGTGGTGAAATCAAAGTTTAATCGCTTACAGGGACTAAAGTTGACAAACTGTGAAAGTATGCCAATTTGAACTGTAACAGACCTTCCGGAACATTACCATAAGTTAAACATACCATAAATATCCTTTACATAGCTTAGAAATAGGCTTTGAGGGGTTCGGTGTGCTAAAATAAACTTTTGGGTCATTCAGGGACTAAAAGTGTCAAAAAGTGCACAAGTTTGCATTTTCGCGCATAACTTACGTTCTGAATACATCCGGACATCCAAAAATTTATGTAAGCATGACTATATTATATTTTAGTGTTCGCCATAAGAAAAATCCATTCGTCGCGTCATTTGGATCGTTTTTCGCGCTTGTGCGCATTCCGTCGTAATTAAGCGAACATCGCGTTCGTACGACCAAACGAACCATCATCCGGCATATTTTTGAGCATGTTTTTATTTCCCTATACTTTAACTTCATTTTAGAGCCTTGAAATGAGGTTAACGGGGTTCAAACGCATCGAAAATCGCTTAAACGGGCTGCAGGGACCATTTCTGCCAATTTTGAAAGTTTGCTGAAACAAGGGGGCAGTGGCGTAGCGCCACTGCATGTAGCCTTACCAGTCGCGCTACGCGACTGACTATTCTGGGCAGAAAACATGCAGAAACTCAGTTTTTCGCATTCGGGACCAGATTCGACGTATTAACAGCTGTTAACAGCTGTTCTCCACTCCTTAATCCCTTGCCACATGTTGATACCCTATGGTGAGTGGCCAATTTAGTCACCATGAGTTTCCGACAAGTGTACGGGTTGGATCATGGCACGATATTCGACAAGCGATCTTAACGGTTCGGGTATTCCTATAAATACCCCAACACCCCCATTGCTAAACTTACAAGAAACTTGATTTGAGGAACTCTAAGTTGAAACATTTGTTTCATACCTGAGATTTTTGAATCGAGTTTAGCATTCGGGGACCCTTCGTAAGTATTCTTTCGTTCTTTTCCTTATTTTATTGCTTTTTGAGTCAGAAAGTCAAACTTTGTTTGACTTTCAGCGTTGACCAGTAATGGTCAATGCGAAGTTCGTTTGAACTTCGCAACGTGAGTGTAATCACGTTGGTTATAGTCCCTTGGGACTATGCCTACTGATTACCACGTTGTCTAGGGTCGTAGGGTAAGCGATCTAATAAATCGCTTATACCTCGAACCCGACCCATTTGGTCGATCATTAGGATCCGACCAAACACATTAGGTGACCCTAGTATAGGGCATAACCTTCCGAGGTTATACCCTATGGTCACATCGTTTAAGTAGTTGTATGATAGGTAGTTTATATGCCTTAGGTAAATTACCAGAATACCCTTTTCATGTATAATTGGTAATTAAGCATATGTAACCTAAACCTTTGTCACATAACTGATTATGTAATATGTTTAGGCATATAACACTTGTCATAGGACTAGTTAGACGGTCTGAACGCGTTTCACGCGCACGACGCGTTAAAGTAGCATATGTTACCTTAATGGGTCGCGATGGGTCGAAAGCACTTAGGTTAGTCTCATTGTAGTATGTAGGCCTTGTTAAACCATATCATATGAGTTCCAATACTCATTTGGTTTGCCAAGCCTCATCCTATCCGATCTCCCGATTTAAGTCCGGTTTATTTATATAGTTTTAGATTGCCGACTGATTCCGTGCTCCCTCTAGCTTTGTTTGGTTGTTGTTCAAGACCTCTAAGCATTCTCAGGCGAGTACATTATTCCCCTATTTTACTGCTTTCAATTGTTTTGGGGTGACTCATATGTGCTAAATGTTTTCGATGTTATAACGATGGTTTCAAAAACAATTAAAACGATTTATACAAAACTAATAACGATTTCAATAAAGTGAACAAACTTGTTGGTTGTAGTTACATAACAAATGACATTCATTAGCAATGATCAAGCCGACCAGTATTAGGTTATGGTACCATAGGATCTGACAAATCCCGTTATTTACTACACCCGTGGTTATGTGTGGGTATGGTAGGTAGCGACTAAATCTGTAATTGTTAACTTACCCTATGGAGGTTTGTTAATACGAAAACGAGAAGCGACGAGTGATGAGTCACGAAGGTTTGAATGTTATTAGCGAGACGATCATTTAAGTAGTTTCACGACCTAAAACGAATTAAACGATTTACGATTGGGTTTCACACGATGTTTTAACGATTGGGTAACGATTGGGTTTCACACGATGTTTTAACGATTGGGTTTCACACGATGTTTTAACGATTGGGTAAACATTTGTACATGATTTACATTTGATTATGCATTTACACGAAACATAGTATTGGTTTAAACCAAGTTTTACTTCAATACTTTGTTTTGTGCGTTTCACCTATGGTTTAGTTGATGCAGTTCACTAGCCATACATATTATTTTGGTTATACATATTACATGATTTACATTTGGGCATGAACATCACTTTGGTGGTTTGGTTTGGATTAAGTGATTAAGTAACAATGCGTGTGGAATATGATACAAGCATGGTGGATACGCCGCTGGTACTTCCTATATATAAGTGTTTGTATGGTATTACATATTGTAGCGTTATTTGAATCATTTCAGTTTGAGACATAGAACATTTTATACAAGTAACATACTTTTCACAAGACATTTATTTACAAACAACTTATCTTATACAAACTCATTTTTACATGGTTATTCATTTAATCATGCATTATTCTCTTATTTATACATATCACCTGAACTTATTATTTTTCAAACGATTTACAAAGACAAAGCAAATTACAAGGTTCATGACTAAACATTTTCTTAAAACAGAAGTCATGAATCTTATTTTCACAAAACCTATGTACTCGCCAGCATTTCTTTGCTGACCTCGTTTTCACATATGTTTCAGGTATTGTTGAATGATATCGTTTGATAAGATGCATGCTCACATAGGACTGGACAAGGCCTTAGTGATTCAATAACAATGATAGATTATGTTTAAATTGTATATTTAGATTTCCAGACGATGTAATTATTCAATGTTTAATAAAACGAAACACTTTTGATATCCATGGTTATGAAACATTAATTCTGTTGCAACACGCCCCGATGTTTCCGCCGCGATTTGTTGTTTTACGCGGTCGGGGTGTGACAGAAAAGATGGTATCAGAGCCAATGGTTATAGGGAATTAGGTTATTAGTAATTAGTAATGCTTTGACCTAGTCTATAACCTTCTTAGGACCCTAACGCGAGATTACTTGCGTTTAGTCATAAAACAATACTGTCACCTATCCTTAGGTGACAACCACAACAAGAACATGAATTTCAAAACCGCTTTGAAAACTAATCATCTGTTCTAGGATGATTGATTACTAGGTTTTGAACCCTCTATTGTAAGGTTTTGAACTCTCTGTTATATGGTTTTGAACCCCTTTGAGTTTTCAAAATCTCGTCAAGGTTTTGGGTTTTAAATAATGTGAACACGTGCAAACTGGAAGGGTGAATGCCTGTATTCTGGGTTTTCTGTCTAGGCAAGCACTTCGTATACATCTCATCAGACGCGAGACCAGTTGTGCTTACCTGGGAATTCTTGGGATGAGTGTTCACTTATAGGCGAGCATGTCTTCGCGATACATTATTTTTGACCTATTTACTTTGATTAAATCACCGAGGTCGTTTGTTGCTTTGTAGTAACAAACAAATGATCACTATCCTTGCTTTCATCAGATTTGTTTCATCTCATTCTTTTCGTCTAATTCTCTCACTCGTTTCCTTGTCAGACAATGCCTCCTCGACGCGATACCCGAACCGATACTCGGACTTTTACTATTGAAGAACTCGCAGCCCTGATCTCTCAACAGGTGGCTGCTGTGGTTCCCGGTGTTGTAACCCAAGTCCACGAGATGTACAACAACGGCAACAACAACAACAATAATGCACCGTGTAATTTCAAGAACTTCAATTCTGCGAAGCCACTTAAGTTTTCTGGGTCTCAAGGAGCAACTGCGCTCCTGCAGTGGTTTGAGAGTATCGAGAGCACATTCAGACATGTGCAGTGTCAGGATGCGCGTAAGGTGGAATTTGCTTCAAGTGTGTTTGAAAAGCGAGCGCTTACTTGGTGGAATGGTGTTATGCGAGATAGGGGTGCCGAAGTGGCGTTGGCACAAACATGGGCAGAGCTTCGGGCTCTCATGATGAAGGAGTTTTGTCCCCGTCACGAGATTCGAGTTTTGGAACGAGAGTTTGACGACTTAAAGCAAGATGGGGCTGAACACCGTGCGTACACGGATCGTTTTGAAGAACTCAGTCTATTGTGTCCCACCATGGTTACCCCTCTGGAGAAAGCGATCGAGAGATACATAGATGGTTTACCCGATTCTATTATGGATATTTTGATCGGTGTAAATCCTACCACCCTTCGTCAAGCAATCGAGTTGTCAGCTACCCTGACTGAGTCTCAAGTCAGAAAGGGTAAACTCACCCGCAAGGGTGATAAAAAGAAGGCAACCGATTCTGGAAAGGACAAGAAGAAGGATAAGGGGAAGGGTAAGGAAGGTGAGACGTCGAAGAAATCGAAGAAGCGGAAGGGTGCCCAAAATTTTGCTGTTACAGCACAGACTGCTCAGAACCTGCAGAATCCACCGGCTCAGCCACATGCAAAGAAGGCATATGCTGGTACCGCACCACATTGTGCCCGTTGCAACGGTCATCACGTTGCACAACAAGATTGCAAGAAATGCACAACGTGTGGTAGACTTGGGCATTTGGCCAATACTTGTCGTCTGAGACAAAATCAGGCTGCTCAGGTTCAAGCTCCGGTTCAAGGGAATGCTGCGAGATTTCCACTGGGTTCATGTTTCAACTGCGGAGAGTTTGGTCATTTCCGCCCCAACTGTCCGAGACTGGTGAATGCAAATGCTAACGCAAACCCGAATGCGAACGTTCACGTCAATGTGAATCCAGCACGTGGTCGAGTGTTTAACATCAATGAGGCAATCGATGATGAAGAAGTGAACTTTTAGTATTTTGTATTTCCTCTGGTTGTTATCTTGTAACATTTAAAGATAATGCGGTTGCTATATAAATAAAAATTTGTGGTTTTTATTTTTAACTAATGCAATTGTATGAATGTTTGATCCAACCTTATGATGTTAACACAAAGACAAAACTACTCGTGTGGTTCTGTCATTTTTATGATCACTTGTGATCTCCCAAAGAACCTCAAACACTTGTTTCTTTTAAATCTAAAGTATCTTATCATCTTGTACCATTCGAGATGCAAGAATTATCAAAACAGCTTCAAGAGTTGTCTGATAAAGGATTCATCCGTCCGAACTTTTCACCTTGGAGAAACTCCTGTTCTCTTTGTGAAAAGAAAAAAATGGATCTTTTCAAATGTATATCGATTAACGTAAGCCTAGTAAGCTTACCATCAAGAATCGATATTCCCTACCTTAAATCAATGATCCGATCATCTGCAGGGTACTTCATGCTTTTCCAAGATCGAATTGCGTTCTTGGTATCATCAACTTCGTATTCTCGAAGAAGATGTTCCCAAAACGGTTTTCTGCACGAAGTATGACCATTACGAGTTTACAGTCATACCTTTTGGTTTGACAAATGCTCCAGCCATCTTCATGGACTTAATAAATAGGGTCTGCAAGCCTTATTTGGATCAGTTCGTCATTGTTTTTATTGATGACATCTTGATCTATTCAAAGTCCCGAGCCGACCACGATCAACACCTTCGTTGATTTCGGAGCCTGATTGGATTCCTTGTACACCTTAATATGTACATTACAACTCAATTAGGACAAGCCGAATTCCTTTTTAGATCTTCCTATTTTCATAGTTAGATTCTTGAAAATATTTAAAGTGCCAAGTGAAATCCACGGATTGGATTCCTAGTATGCTTTAAATACCCATGTCCAAAGATAACAAATTAAACGATTTTGCGATTAAACGATTTTGCGATTAAACGATTTTGCGAATAAACGATTTTGCGATTAAACGATTATACAATTATGCGATTATGTGTTTATGTGTTATGTGTTCTCCTCTATGTTTTTGTGTGATCCAAATTTCAAATCCTCATAGAATCTTTCGTATCTTTATATGAGGGATTCATAGTAGGATATTCAAAAAGGTACTACATTAAATCCTTAATGGGCTTCTATGTAATAGTTAAGACCCTTGGGTTATATAGTACCATTCCATGATTCGATGAGAGACCCTTAAGTGGTCTAGTCTAAAAGATTGATTCACAATTTGGTTAAAGAACGACATCTAGTGATGTAGCTGAACAGACTCCTTGATAGTCTATTTAGATCATTTATTGATTTAATTAAAAGGACTCTATGGCGGTCTAGTTACACTCATCACAGGTTTGTTCATTTGGTTTTCCCCTACACACTATAAAATAGACTGTGTGTACTGTGCAAGGAATTGTCTGATTATGGACGCGTACATAATTATGAAATTTAGTGCATAGGAAACCAGTAAGATTTATTATGTGTAAGAACCAATAGTGACAAAAATAACGAAATGAGAACGATGTAATGGAGGTACGGTGGACGCACCAATGACGCTTCATATACTTGTATATAAGTATCCCTCTTACATTGCAAACATAATGTTATTAAGGTTACTAGAAGTTCAAGAACCCTAACCAATGTTGTTCGATCTTTTCAACTTCATATTTCCAAGCTCTCACAAGTTTCCTCTAAATAAATTTCGGGACGAAATTTCCTAAAGTAGGGGAGACTGTAACACCTGTGCCTCCACGGCCATCAAACAAATACCAAACCAATGAAATATTATATTATATTTCATACTTGGGATTTGTAAAATTATGTGTATCTTTTACACATATCAACTCTTGTTTGATTTTAAGCTTTAAATCGCTTTCTGGAGGGTTATACGCGCTCTGATGCGTAAATATAACCAGTTTAATCCAACGAACACTCCGGAATAGTGAAATAGGCTTAACATACCTTAAATAACCTTTACATAACTTAGATATAAGTTTTGGAAGGTTTGGTGTGGTGAAATCAAAGTTTAATCGCTTACAGGGACTAAAGTTGACAAACTGCGAAAGTATGCCAATTTGAACTGTAACAGACCTTCCGGAACATGACCATAAGTTAAACATACCATAAATATCCTTTACATAGCTTAGAAATAGGCTTTGAGGGGTTCGGTGTGCTAAAATAAACTTTTGGGTCATTCAGGGACTAAAAGTGTCAAAAAGTGCACAAGTTTGCATTTTCGCGCATAACTTACGTTCTGAATACATCCGGACATCCAAAAATTTATGTAAGCATGACTATATTATATTTTAGTGTTCGCCATAAGAAAAATCCATTCGTCGCGTCATTTGGATCGTTTTTCGTGCTTGTGCGCATTCCATCGTAATTAAGCGAACATCGCGTTCGTACGACCAAACGAACCATCATCCGGCATATTTTTGAGCATGTTTTGATTTCCCTATACTTTAACTTCATTTTAGAGCCTTGAAATGAGGTTAACGGGGTTCAAACGCATCGAAAATCGCTTAAACGGGCTGCAGGGACCATTTCTGCCAATTTTGAAAGTTTGCTGAAACAAGGGGGCAGTGGCGTAGCGCCACTGCATGTAGCCTTACCAGTCGCGCTACGCGACTGACTATTCTGGGCAGAAAACATGCAGAAACTCAGTTTTTCGCATTCGGGACCAGATTCGACGTATTAACAGCTGTTAACAGCTGTTCTCCACTCCTTAATCCCTTGCCACATGTTGATACCCTATGGTGAGTGGCCAATTTAGTCACCATGAGTTTCCGACAAGTGTACGGGTTGGATCATGGCACGATATTCGACAAGCGATCTTAACGGTTCGGGTATTCCTATAAATACCCCAACACCCCCATTGCTAAACTTACAAGAAACTTGATTTGAGGAACTCTAAGTTGAAACATTTGTTTCATACCTGAGATTTTTGAATCGAGTTTAGCATTCGGGGACCCTTCGTAAGTATTCTTTCGTTCTTTTCCTTATTTTATTGCTTTTCGAGTCAGAAAGTCAAACTTTGTTTGACTTTCAGCGTTGACCAGTAATGGTCAATGCGAAGTTCGTTTGAACTTCGCAACGTGAGTGTAATCACGTTGGTTATAGTCCCTTGGGACTATGCTTACTGATTACCACGTTGTCTAGGGTCGTAGGGTAAGCGATCTAATAAATCGCTTATACCTCGAACCCGACCCATTTGGTCGATCATTAGGATCCGACCAAACACATTAGGTGACCCTAGTATAGGGCATAACCTTCCGAGGTTATACCCTATGGTCACATCGTTTAAGTAGTTGTATGATAGGTAGTTTATATGCCTTAGGTAAATTACCAGAATACCCTTTTCATGTATAATTGGTAATTAAGCATATGTAACCTAAACCTTTGTCACATAACTGATTATGTAATATGTTTAGGCATATAACACTTGTCATAGGACTAGTTAGACGGTCTGAACGCGTTTCACGCGCACGACGCGTTAAAGTAGCATATGTTACCTTAATGGGTCGCGATGGGTCGAAAGCACTTAGGTTAGTCTCATTGTAGTATGTAGGCCTTGTTAAACCATATCATATGAGTTCCAATACTCATTTGGTTTGCCAAGCCTCATCCTATCCGATCTCCCGATTTAAGTCCGGTTTATTTATATAGTTTTAGATTGCCGACTGATTCCGTGCTCCCTCTAGCTTTGTTTGGTTGTTGTTCAAGACCTCTAAGCATTCTCAGGCGAGTACATTATTCCCCTATTTTACTGCTTTCAATTGTTTTGGGGTGACTCATATGTGCTAAATGTTTTCGATGTTATAACGATGGTTTCAAAAACAATTAAAACGATTTATACAAAACTAATAACGATTTCAATAAAGTGGACAAACTTGTTGGTTGTAGTTACATAACAAATGACATTCATTAGCAATGATCAAGCCGACCAGTATTAGGTTATGGTACCATAGGATCTGACAAATCCCGTTATTTACTACACCCGTGGTTATGTGTGGGTATGGTAGGTAGCGACTAAATCTGTAATTGTTAACTTACCCTATGGAGGTTTGTTAATACGAAAACGAGAAGCGACGAGTGATGAGTCACGAAGGTTTGAATGTTATTAGCGAGACGATCATTTAAGTAGTTTCACGACCTAAAACGAATTAAACGATTTACGATTGGGTTTCACACGATGTTTTAACGATTGGGTAACGATTGGGTTTCACACGATGTTTTAACGATTGGGTTTCACACGATGTTTTAACGATTGGGTAAACATTTGTACATGATTTACATTTGATTATGCATTTACACGAAACATAGTATTGGTTTAAACCAAGTTTTACTTCAATACTTTGTTTTGTGCGTTTCACCTATGGTTTAGTTGATGCAGTTCACTAGCCATACATATTATTTTGGTTATACATATTACATGATTTACATTTGGGCATGAACATCACTTTGGTGGTTTGGTTTGGATTAAGTGATTAAGTAACAATGCGTGTGGAATATGATACAAGCATGGTGGATACGCCGCTGGTACTTCCTATATATAAGTGTTTGTATGGTATTACATATTGTAGCGTTATTTGAATCATTTCAGTTTGAGACATAGAACATTTTATACAAGTAACATACTTTTCACAAGACATTTATTTACAAACAACTTATCTTATACAAACTCATTTTTACATGGTTATTCATTTAATCATGCATTATTCTCTTATTTATACATATCACCTGAACTTATTATTTTTCAAACGATTTACAAAGACAAAGCAAATTACAAGGTTCATGACTAAACATTTTCTTAAAACAGAAGTCATGAATCTTATTTTCACAAAACCTATGTACTCGCCAGCATTTCTTTGCTGACCTCGTTTTCACATATGTTTCAGGTATTGTTGAATGATATCGTTTGATAAGATGCATGCTCACATAGGACTGGACAAGGCCTTAGTGATTCAATAACAATGATAGATTATGTTTAAATTGTATATTTAGATTTCCAGACGATGTAATTATTCAATGTTTAATAAAACGAAACACTTTTGATATCCATGGTTATGAAACATTAATTCTGTTGCAACACGCCCCGATGTTTCCATCGCGATTTGTTGTTTTACGCGGTCGGGGTGTGACAACAAAAGGGTTAGATCTAATGGGTTTTGGCGAGCCCCACTCATGGCCATTCGTTTGCTTAGGAGTGCTTTTGTTGCCCTACGACATGGTGTCGATACAATTAAAATCGTCTAGGGTTGGATTGCTTCCTATTTCGTCACACATATTGATGTCCTCGCGAAACATTAATGATCAACGATTTCATTGACGCTTTTCATATTACATTTGATACAAATACATCTTACATGCGGGTTTTATACAAATACATTTCATACAGATAAAGCGCATGGTTTTTATACAAATACATTTCATAATTGACAGATACATCTTATACAACTAAACTGCATGAACTCGCTCAACTTTTGTTGATGTTTTCAAACTTACATGTATTTCAGGAAATTAGTGGACCATGCAGATATTTCAGTCAAGAAAAACAAGTATCCAGACTCCATGCCAACTATTGAAGGGTTTGCCCGTTATATACCGCCTCTTTGCGGTAATATAGTGGTCAAAGCCTTGACATTTTAAGACTTACATTTTGATGTACGAAACAATGACAGTTTCTTTTCAGTTGATGGTTTGTAAACAATACACTAAACTTATGTTGCGTTATTTCGAACAATTATGGTAATGGCATTGGAGCATGTTTTATTCATTTAGTATGTTCACTTATATTGTTATGCAATGAGAACCGATTAGATCACACCTCGCGCTTCTGCTACGAGCGGGTGTGACAGATTGGTATCAGAGCATCGATTGTAGTGAACCAGGATTCTTTCTCGAGTCTAAGTCTACAATCACTAGGGACCTCTCATGAAAACCTCTTGTTCATGTTGAACAGGTTATAAATAAAATTGGACAGGTCAAAAGGTTTTCATTGCATAACCATTTTTCAACCTATGCAAGATAGAAATCCTTGTTAGATCGGATTTCATGTGATTATATATATGTATATATATATATATATATATGATTTATTTATATATGTGTTGTACAAAATATTTTGCCAAGAACAAAATACCTTCGACTTCAAACTCTATTATTATTCTTTACTCACACGATGAAAATATCGACCTCGCGTCTACTGCGGCGCTTATGGCGAACATGATTCCTAAGTGAAATCTTAAACTTAATTCCGTAAAATATGGTTGCTTTCTCGCGAATGCTGAGATACCTGACCCTGATAATGACGACGAGGCGAAGGTGGTAACCTTGGACAACAACTCCATTAGTGGGACGAGATCCCTGTGACTCATACTAATCAAGGTTGATATACTCTTGTCCCTACAAAGAAGATGAAGTACTCATGTTGAAGGTGCCCCTTCAATTGTTATTATTACAGATTCTTTCCATTTCTATTTCATCTAACGTCGTACCGTTCTGCGAGTAACAACAACGGACGTTGACACGTGAGCTATCGCGAAGGTCCCTCCTATGTTGAAGGTATATTGACAATAGTGTTTCCTCTCTTACTGATCGGCTGCTTTGTACGAGAGAAAGCTAGGGTGACCATGCAAGGCAATTTATTATTACGGTGGCCAACGTAATAAAAACTTGTAGTGCATGGGAATTCTGGTGGACTCTGCGGGCCAAGCTAATGATCACTATTCGTTCAAAATTCTTAAGTTATTGCTTGAGATTCAATTCTTCCTATCTAGTAGAACACGAACTGGGGTGGTTAGTATAACACTCTACAATACAATACAATACAATACAATACAATACAATACAATACAATACAATACAATACAATACAATACAATACAATACAATACAATACAATACAATACAATACAATACAATACAATACAATACAATACAATACAATACAATACAATACAATACAATACAATACAATACAATACAATACAATACAATACAATACAATACAATACAATACAATACAATACAATACAATACAATACAATACAGGAAGACGATACGTATTTGTTCACACCTAATATTCGATCTACATCACGATTCAGTTGAGACTAGTCATTTAAACAAACAAAACTTGTTAGCCACTCATGGGGGGATTTTTCCTCAACATTCTCGAAATTATTGAACATGGGTTGGTTCCATGGTGTCTATGACACTTTACCCTACTTTACCTTACCTTATCATATTCCACCCTATCATATTTATTGGAAATGATACAATAAATTCCGTCGCTTGACATTTGTCTTTTCCCAAGGAATGGTATGGCATGAGCCATGCTGCAACTCCCTCATTGCATTCTATACGACATTCTTGGAGATTCTAATGATCTTGTTAGAGCTCGTGAAGCTCAAGCACTATCACCATACTCGTCACATGGGCAAGTACGACAAAGAAATTTCTTTACTTGGGATGACCGAGGTCCATATAGTATGGAATACATATTATATGAACGAAGACCACTGGTTGGTTTCCCCTCCTCAACGAATTATTTTTCTTTTTCCATTTAGACATATGACCAATACACGCAAGAGCCATTACACCTTTTGGTTTTGGTTATCCACATTATCATTTATTCAAACATGTATGAACAATGCGGTCCTGAGGTTTCCATGACCGATTGATTGCATTCTTCATTCTTGGGCACATGATAGACTTTATTTATCCAAATACATGTCTAGATACTTTTAGTAGTGTGTATTAAAAGGATCATGGTGCCAAAAGAATCAAATGTTTAAGTCAAAAGTTATGTGTTGAAAATCATTGCTTTTACCCAAGACATGGTTTATACATGACATTGTTATGCAAGACATTGTTATACATGGCATTTGACGTTGGTATACACAAGACATTTTTGGTGGTTATTTGTAAGTGATGAGACGTGTGTAATATGATAAAAGCATGGTGGATACGCCGCTGGTACTTCATATATATAAGTGCTTATATTATATTGCATATCGTGGTGTTATTCAAATCTCTTCGACAAAGACAAGACATGACATTTTTGCACAAGACACGACATCCTCTACACAAGCCATAATATTCTATTTCAAGACATGATATATTTATACACTACATTTCTATTGGTTATTTATTTAACCATATATCATTCTTTTATATCATCTGATTTTCATATCTATTTTCATATGATTTTATAAAAGAAATCGATCATAATTGGAGCCAATATTGTTGGTTACACTTGATGCTTTCACGGTCTCTCAAGGGTTGTTCCATACTGGGTAACACCCGAATTCAAACACCCTTAGTGTTACATTTTGGGTTTAGCCTCGGAGATCCGAAGCATGACCGCATCATCCCACCCTACCTCAATCACTCAAACAGTAGTTACTCGACACGTTTCCAATCAACCAACATTTCACATCCATGTTATTTGATACTGGTGCCAATTTTAGCTTCATCTCAACATTTCACATACATGAGTTTCATGGCTAGTGACGGGATTGTCCAAGCTACAATTAGGGACTGGACTATCCTACATCTAAAACATAGGGATTGGGCTATCCTACATCTAAACATATGGATTAGGTTATCCTACATCTAACCATATGGATTGGGTTATCCTACATTTAAACATACGGTTCCTAAAACTATACAGTGAAGTACTCGCCACACAGAATTCCAAATGTACTTGGCATAGAGCCAAGTAAACTAGACGTCCCCTCATTCTATAGAATCGACATACGGTAAACTAGTCAAGTCAGGGAAAGTTGTTAGAGTATGTTCCTTGGAACTTGGTGAGCGAAGATTCAGTATTGATCTCTTACCCGTTGAGTTGGGTAGTTTCGATGTAGTGGTTGGCATGGATTGGTTATCCGATAACCAAGCCAAAGTCTTTTGTCATGAAAAGGTCATTCGCCTACCACTATTGAACAAAGAGACACTTGTTATTCATGGAGAGAAGCACGATACACCATTGTGGATCATCAATTGCATGAAGGCACAGAAGTACTTACGGAAAGGTTGTGTTGCCTTTCTGGCACATGTTGTCCACAAGAAGGCCGTTGGGCCGAAGCTCGCAGATATTCCAGTGGTAAAAGAATTTCCTGAAGTCTTTCCTGAAGACTTGCCAGGACTACCACCATATCGACAAGTCGAGTTTCACATCGACTTGATATTGTGAACCTCACCCATAACCAAATCTCCATATCGATTAGCACCTTTTGAAATGCAGGAGTTATTCACACAACTTCAAGAGTTGTTGGATAAAGGATTCATTAGATCAAGCTTCTCGCCTTGGGGAGCTCCAGCTTTGTTTGTAAAGAAGAATGATGAAACACTCAGAATGTGCATCGACTACAGAGAGTTGAATAAGCTCACCATCAAGAATCGGTATCCACTATCGAGGATTGGTGATTTATTCGATCAATTGCAAGGTTCAAGCTTCTACTCTAAGATAGACTTACGATCGGAGTATCATCAGTTACGAATTCAAGAGGAAAGCACACTGAAAACGGCTTTTAAAACTCGTTATAGTTATTACGAGTTTCTCGTTATGCTTTTTGCTTTAACGAACGCACTAGCGGTCTTCATGGAATTAATGAATCGCGTGTGCAAGCCGTATCTCGACAAATTCATCGTAGTATTTATTGACGACATATTAATATACTCACGATTGACTAATGAACACGAACAACATTTGAGAACCATTTTGGAGCTACTAAAGAAGGGGAAACTATACGCGAAATTTTCCAAGTGCGAATTTTGGATTAGCGAGATACAATTTCTCAGGCATGTAGTGAACGAGAAAGGCATTCCAGTAGACCCGGCTAAGATTGAAGTAAATGAGAATTGGGAAGTGCCCAAGACTCCAACTGGAGTCCGAATTTTTTTTTTGGGATTAGCAGAATATCATCGGAGATCTATTGAGATTTTTTTTTAAATTACTCAATTGCTAACCTCCCTCACCCATAAAGACAATAAATGCGCCCCAATCGAAAAACAAGAAATAGCATTACAACTTATTCTTAAGATTGGTGCATAGCATTTTACAATCTTATCATTATCCGACGATACCGATGACTTTGTTGTAAACTATGATGCTTCGCATCAAGGATTGGGTTGCGTACTCGTGCAACGTGAAAAGTTATCGTGTACACGTCGTGCCAATAAAAAAAAAGTTCATGAGAAGAAGTATACCACTCTCGACCTTGAGTTAGGCGCGGTGGTATTCGCTTTAAAAATTTTGGCGACATTATTTATATGGTACTCAATGCATTATTTTCACGGATCATAAAAGTCTTCAACACATATTCAACCAAAAAAAATTAAATATGCATCAACGATGTTGGGTTGAATTGTTGAACGACTATGATGGTGAAATAAAGTACCATCCGGGCAAGGCGAACGTTGTAGCTGACCCTTGAGCCACAAGGAGTGAGTTAGAACACTGAGACTTCAAGCATTAGAGAAGATGATTCACAAGCGCTCAAGGAAGAGCATATTCAAGCAGAAACACTTCGAGGCGTGAAGGAACAATTAGCGCCGAAAGACGAAGGAACTTTATACCTTATGGGTCGAAAATGGATTTCATTCTTTGGCGGTATACGCGATGATATTTTGAGGAAGCACATAGGCCTAATTATTGAAGAATACTATTGGTGGCCTAACCTCAAAAGTGATATCGCTACTTATGTTGGAGAATGCTTGACATATGCGAAAGTCAAAGCCGAATAGCAAAATCCCTCGGGATTGGTACAACAACCCGAGATTCCCGTTTGAAAATGGGAACAAATATTGATGTACTTCATTATGAAGTTACCCAGGACCTCAAGAGGTCACGACATGTTATGGGTAATCATCGATAGACTAACAAAGTCCGCACACTTCTTACCAATTCGGGAGAAGGTTAGTACAGAGAAACTAGCAGAACTCTATCTCAAAGAAATAGTGGCTCATCATGGAGTGCCTATTTCAATCATCTCAGACCAAGACGTTCGCTTCATTTCACTAATTTAGAAATCATTTCAAGAGGCCTTTGGATCTCATTTAAATCTAAGCACGATCTTTCATCCACAAACTGACGGCCATAGCGAACGGACAATCCAAACACTCGAAGATATGCTTCGTGCATGTGTTATGGATTTGGGAGGCAACTGGGATACTCATTTACTTTTGGTTGAGTTTTCCTACAACAACAGCTACCATACAAGCATACAAGCTAAACTGTTCGAAGCTCTTATGGTCGAAAGTGTCGCTCACCGCTATGTTGGGTGGAAGCGGGTGATAAACAACTAATCGGTCCGGAATTATTCCAAGAGACTACGGATAAAATCTTTCAGATCAGAGACCGTATCAAGGCGGCTCGCGATCGACAAAAGAGCTACGAGAGACAGAAGCCATTATCTTTCGAGATCGGAGACAAAGTCTTATTGAAAGTCTCGCCTTGGAAGGGCGTAGCGAGGTTCGGTAAGCGTGGGAAGCTTAACCCACGTTATGTAGGACAATTTAAAATCTTAGAAAAGATTGGCACTGTTGCCTACAACTTGAAGTTACCAGACGAACTAAGTAGTGTACACGACACATTTCATGTGTCGAATCTTAAGAAGAGTCCAACACAAGAAACGGTATCATCCCGACGGATGAAGTTCACATTGATGACAAACTCCAATTCATAAAATACCGGTTAAGGTCATGGACCGGAAGGTCCAGAAAATACGAAGGAGTCGTAACATATTAGTAAAAAAAAAATTTCGTTGGAACTCTCGACACGGACCCGAATATACTTGGGAACGTACATATCAAATCAAAACCAAAATACCCTCACCTGTTTGAGTAGTCTCCTGCAAAGGATGACTCAGTTTGAATTTCGGGACGAAATTCTCAATAACAGGGGGAAAATGTGACAAATGGCAAATCATTGGAAATTCCGTACAGTGTAATCACTATTCTTAGTATATAATCTCATGCAATTAGCGTAATTTAATTACGTAACGGTGTCGTACATTAGACGACAGTGTTAGGACAAGAAAACAATGATATAACATATGTTGGTTTTCGTCGTATTGTGAAACCAATTAAACAATGTCCTAAAAGTGTTGGTAAAAAGTGCTGCGCGCACTATTCACGGTTACACTATTCATGCCAGCAAAACCGTGAAAACAGAACGAAACAAGGAAAAACGACACACAGCTAACATAACTGAGTCCGTTTATATAAGAAAACACTAATACGAAAACATATCTTACAAAGATACAAGACTTTCCGGTACAACGCCCTAATCGCTAAATCGTCCGTTTCACTAAAAATAAGACAATTTTAACTCGTCCAAAATAATAATTTAGCATTTCCGGGACTCCGGAAATATGACAAATGATGACAAACATATGGAAACAATATGAGGATATTAATGGGGTGTCCGAAACATAAGCTTTCGATGCTGCGTTGCAACCCCCACAACTTGTCCGTTTCTGCACCGACAAGCTAATAAACGACATTTCCGACATCGAAAACAACCAAATGAAAGCTTTGGTGAACTAGTTAAGCTTATTTTGAGATTCCAAATCACTTTATACATCTCTTGGTTGCAGATTTACAACTTATGGAAAAACTTCGTCGGTAGGAATTAAAAGTGCTTTTATAGAACCGACGACCAAACGGAAGTCGTTTAAGATATCAAAATATAATTTCTACTAGTTTAGTGAATTTATTAATAATAATTAACATTCCGAATCACTAATTACCTCCTAATGGTGAAAGATTACCCCTAATCACCATACTTATCCTAATTACCAAAATATCTACATGTTTAAGACATTTTTATAAAAATGTTACACTTTACACCCCCCCCATGTTCACGTTTTTTGTATTGGGTCCCACACACTTAACAAGTTGCAAAAATATCTTAGATATTTCCTATGTGCACAAGGTGAGTTAGTGGATGATCAAAAGTCTTGAAACCTTATCCTAACAAATCACTTTCTCATAATTCTTACACCATAAAAAACAATCACTTAAGAACCCATTTTTCCTTCATAAAATTCAGCCATGAACACTCCAATAATTTTCATTTTAAGACATTTTCATGATGATCAAAGTGTACGTTTATGCAAGTTATGAAGATCTAAGACATCTCCAAGTTGAAGCATCCGTTTTCATCCATTCTAGAGCTTTCAACCATCATAATTTTCATCATCTTTGCTCATCATATTCATCAAGATCATCCCTAGCCTAGTGCTAGAAGTGAGCTTCTAAATCTATTTTTTTCCATACTTATTATGTTATGATTGTTAATATAACTAGAGATAACAAAATAATCATACATAATAAACATGAAAATACAAAGAAACAAAAATAATAATCATGATATATTTATGTTTGTTTATGTTGTAGAAAAATTATCATTTTTAACAAAGTCTTTAAAAGATTAGAAAGTGGTCTTTCTAGAAACAAAAACAGATATAAATATATATTTTTGGGAAAATATATATTAGTGATCTTAACAAGTTATGTACTATGTGTTTATTATTTGTATTAGTTATGTACAAAAGTTAGGGATTTGATAACAATGATACAAATAAATACAAGACACATTTACAAGTAAAGACTTACAAGAATACATATATACGCACTTTAATACAATTTGCGGATCATTCGGACATCGGATACAACTTATGGACAATTCGGACGACGGGCGAATCTGTGAACATATCTCCATTCCGAGGAGTTACTACGACGTTTAGTCGATCTTTCGACGCGGACACCAAAAATTACGTTACCATTAACAAAATTCGGACATTTTTAAACTTATAAAAACTATTATGTTTTTATTAACTAAAAAGTATACTTAGTTATTTTTATAAAAAATGTTTTTATAAAAATGAAAGACTTATACTTTCAAATGAGCTATTTTATACAAATGGGCTTACACTTCTTAATGGGCTTATCTTCATAATGGGCTTAACATAAATACATGGGCTAAGCCCAATATCAAGACTCATGGGCTAAGCCCAAAACAAAACATATGGGCCAAGGCCCAATAACATTAAGCCCAATAACATTAAGCCCAATAACATTTGGGCCCAACACTATTTAGGCCCAACACTATTGAGGCCCAATACTATTTAGGCCCAACACTATTTAAGCCCAATAACATGAATTCTTGGGCTAAGCCCAATGACATATAATTGATAAAAATACAATTATACAATTTACTTATACAAGACACGAAATCAATAAGACAAGACCCAATGATACAACTCACAAGATACAAGAAATACAATTCAAGATATATATATAACAGTTTAACAATTCATACATCTAATACATAGTTCAACAAATAACAAAGAAATACAAGTCTTAATAGATATTCAAGATAGAAGACTTGTACATGAGTCAATACAAAGACAGTAGTGTCTAACAATTCTAGGACCTTTGTAGGTTGTGATACAATTCAAGGACAATGCAAGTGAGGTTACAGTTACATACAGTTTACGGAATGCAATTCTGTGAGTTCATGTCCCCTTTTCGTCTTAAATACTTTTCAAGCTTTACAACTATCAGGGAAAATACATGTACAATAGTATGATAAGTCAAGGAATGAAACACCTTAGATCATGTGAGAAATTAGGGCCATAACTAAAGCTCCATTAATCCAAGTTTGGACCAAGGAACAAAAGGGTTAGATCTAATGGGTTTTGGCGAGCCCCACTCATGGCCATTCGTTTGCTTAGGAGTGCTTTTGTTGCCCTACGACATGGTGTCGATACAATTAAAATCGTCTAGGGTTGGATTGCTTCCTATTTCGTCACACATATTGATGTCCTCGCGAAACATTAATGATCAACGATTTCATTGACGCTTTTCATATTACATTTGATACAAATACATCTTACATGCGGGTTTTATACAAATACATTTCATACAGATAAAGCGCATGGTTTTTATACAAATACATTTCATAATTGACAGATACATCTTATACAACTAAACTGCATGAACTCGCTCAACTTTTGTTGATGTTTTCAAACTTACATGTATTTCAGGAAATTAGTGGACCATGCAGATATTTCAGTCAAGAAAAACAAGTATCCATACTCCATGCCAACTATTGAAGGGTTTGCTCGTTATATACCGCCTCTTTGTGGTAATATAGTGGTCAAAGCCTTGACATTTTAAGACTTTCATTTTGATGTACGAAACAATGACAGTTTCTTTTCAGTTGATGGTTTGTAAACAATACACTAAACTTATGTTGCGTTATTTCGAACAATTATGGTAATGGCATTGGAGCATGTTTTATTCATTTAGTATGTTCACTTATATTGTTATGCAATGAGAACCGATCAGATCACACCACGCGCTTCCGCTACGAGCGGGTGTGACATTATGTCCAACACAAGCGTCCAGTTCACAGCCGGCTAAGGCCGTGAAACATAAACAATGAATGGGACGACACAGATCCGGATGATCCTACTTGGCAAGATGATGAAGGTTCTTCAGTCTTCAACCGGCTACCGAAAAATCAAGAGTCTTACAAACCAAGGCCTCGCGCCGCATACAACGAAGAAGCAGAGCGTGATTTCAGCCTTGTTTAAAGACCAGCAGAGGCTGCTGAACACTCGAAGTTTATCCGGAGCATCGCCCTAGCCCCGCTAGAAAAAGCAAAGCTACCTCCCACAGTTGGAAAGTTCAACGGTCCCACTGACCCCGATGATTGTTGGTACACTTTATGTGGACGCCACTCGGTTCAGTTCGACTCGGTTAGGTTCGGCTCAAGCCCGACGTAGCGACATTCCTCCGTCGTGCGCCCCAGAGTTCGACACGCGAAGCACGGAGAGCTGCGAATCAATTCCCGCTGACACATCACCATGATGATGTCATGATGATGTCACGTGATATCTAGAAATTGAATGCATGATTTATCTCTTGATCGAACTGCCATGCATTTCAACATCGCTAGAAAAAGCAAAGCTACCTCCCACAGTTGGAAAGTTCAACGGTCCCACTGACCCCGATGATTGTTGGTACACTTTATGTGGACGCCACTCGGTTCAGTTCGACTCGGTTAGGTTCGGCTCAAGCCCGACGTAGCGACATTCCTCTGTCGTGCGCCCCAGAGTTCGACACGCGAAGCACGGAGAGCTGCGAACCAATTCCCGCTGACATATCACCATGATGATGTCATGATGATGTCACGTGATATCTAGAAATTGAATGCATGATTTATCTCTTGATCGAACTGCCATGCATTTCAACATCTCATACATTGGGCCAGCCTTAATTGATGATCAATCTATTGGGCCATTATTTGGGCTTACATGACGAAGACTAAATCCTTATATTGGACGAAGACAACATGTCAGCGAACACTGAATGTGACGAAGACTACACTCAAGGTTCGTCCTCTCAATATTTACGAAGACTACATGTGACGAACTCTTAAATGTTCTTCCAAGTCTTCTGCTCGACGAAGTCTCCAGTCTTCGTCGCTGCCATATAGTTCGTCGAAGTTTATTGTGGACTTCATGAAGGTTCGTCGACCTGTTTCACTATATAAGCAGAAGACGGAACAGATCTGAATAGGAGAGAACACAGACAGAGAAAGAGCATAGAGTTTCATTTGTGCTTTATTGTAATATCTTTCTGTAACGAAACTCTGTTGAATCAATACACAACCGTTAAACGTTGAATCTTTGTGTTGTATTTATCTCTCGCTCAGTTTGTATCGTAACGTGGATTCCGCACTCGTTACGGTATTCAAAACAAGATCTCATAGTTGTCCGGCGATCCGCGAAAACGGACCTACAATTGGTATCAGAGCGTAAGGCTCGATTTCTTGTTGAAAACCGAGTTACCGGTGTGATTTTCGAGTGGGTTTTTAAGGTCTTTCTTGGTTAAAAATTAAAAAAACCCAGTTGTGTTTCATGAAGTTCTTATTTTTAAACTCGAAAATCTTATGTTATTTGGCATTGTTTTTGCTTAAAACTTGTTTAAAAGGGTTCGAGATTATCATAGGTACAAGTTGTTTTGAGTTTAGACGTTAAAATTTGTGTTCGGAAAAGTTTTCCGGTAAACTTTTGGCCGGAAAACTTATATAGTTCTTTGAATCATCATAGTGTTCTTCAAGTGTCCTTCAAGTTTTCTAGGTGTCTGTTGTGTTATGAATTATTGAAAGAGTTAAATATTATTTGTTTGAAAATCTTGACAATCAAATGATGATTGTTTGAAACTTTTGGTTCTGTCTCTGACACAAGATAAGGGTGTTGAAAAAGAAAATCTTATCTACTCAATTAAAGTCAACAATTTCAACAGGACTATTCACGAAAAGTCCCATTCCTTTTAATATCTTGTCTGCCAACTTGTGTTAAAAAAATAAAAATATATATATAAATATAAGATTCTTTTTGGAATATATCTTAACAACAATTGGTCATTTTTGTCAACGAACTTTCCCCAAGAATTCTATTGTTCGTCAAAGATTTTAGACGAAGAATCATTATTCTTCGTCAAGTTTGTGTTAGACGAACAATCTATTCTTTGTCAAAGTTGCTTTAGACGAAGAATCCCTTCTTCGTCAAGTTGTGTTTCAGACGAAGATTCAGTCCTTCGTCGTTTGGTCTTTAACGAAGAATCATATTCTTCGTCGTGTTTTGTCTTTGACGAAGAATCAAGTTTCGTCACAAAATTCTTCGTCGCCCATACTTGTCACATTTAAACAGAAGCTTTCAAAAACATACTTAACAGTTTGCAAAGATGTTTTCCAGTGTTCAATACAGACCCCTTTGCTTTTGGTTCTAACCCCTATCTTTTTCCAACATAAGTTGCTACACCAGAACCAAAATTTGATCCTAGTGCTTGGTTCCCTAAACCACAAGTTGTTGCCCCCCCAACTCAACCTAAATTTGATCCTAGTGCGTGGTTCCCTAAACCACAAGCTGTTGCCCCCCCCCCCCAACTCAACCAAAATTTGATTCGAATGCCTGGTTCCCTCAACCTCAACCTCAAGTTACTCAACCTCAATCTAAACCTCAATTTGATTCTAGTGCCTGGTTCCCTCAACCTCAACCTCAAGTTACTCAACCTCAATCTAAACCTCAATTTGATTCTAGTGCCTGGTTCCCGCAATCACAACCTCAAGTTTCTCAACCTCAAAAAGGCAACCAAAATCCTTTCAGAAATCAAACAAGTATATCCACGTCCAACTCAAATCAAACTGATGAAGGGTGTGACTGATCTGTACAATGTGGAGGTGGAGATCAAGGAGTAACTGTGTTTTATGCTAAAATTGTCAAGAATGTCAATGATGGTGAATATTCAGGAAATAATGACAGTTCAGGATATAGTGGCGGTACTGATGAAGATGGCTCAGGTGTGACTGATTACAGTTTAGAATCGGACATGAAGGAGGGAATGGATTCTGAATCTGATAGTTTGTCGAATGATGCCAAGGAGATGAAATGTCAAAAGTCTGACTTGATCAAGAAAGCTGCTGCTGCATCGAATGACATGGAGAAATGCTTATCTGAAGATGGATCTTTCTCTTGCCAAAATGACACTACGGATAATGTCGCAGCTTCTACAAGTCAGGTAAAATCTGAAACTCCTAGCATATGTAGTGATTGTGCTGATATGAAACATGAATGTGCTAAATTAAAACATGAATCTAAAATGATTCATAGTCACAATCAAAGTTTAGTTATTAAACTGTCAAAATGCGAAGAGGCAAACAAGGCCTTAGCTCGCAATGAAAAGGATTTCAAATCAGTCATTGAAACTTTAAAGAAAAGTGTTTCCGAATTGTCTAAAACTGTTTTGGGCAAACAAATTGGTATTTATAACTACATTAATATTATTGAGGAAACAAAGAAGGAGCTAGCAATGGCTAAATGTGAGCATGATGCGATAAAGCTCAAATTGGATAGTTATACTAACTCCCGATATGTGCTTGATCACATCATTGAAGTTCAAAAACTAAAAGGGAATGTGAAAGGCGTTGGCTATAATTCGTGTCCGCCACCGTTGAGACACAATTATACCAAGATGCCCGATGAAGAGGAAATGCCTCGGTTTGAACCAACTGTACCTCTTAATTATGAGGAGTTTACAACTGGATTAGGGTTCAAATATGACAGTTCCTCGGAGGGCTCATCTGAAAGTTCGGAAAAGTCATCTGTTGTTTCGGAACAAAGTCCTCCAACTGTTGAGGACTGTGATAGTTCGGATGATGAGTCAGATGAGGACAAACCTAAGTAGTCAGAGACGGTTACAAAAGAGGAGAATATACCTCTCGAAAATCAAATTCATTGTGATCCTTCCACAAAACCGTTTGTGACTCCTACAGTCAAATCTGTTGAATCTTCATCTGCGAGTTTTGAAAGCGTGAACTTGCTTTACACATTGATTGGTTCTGATAAAATATATTCAGACAAGGATTTCACAATAAAAAATGTCAATCAATCATTGATTGATAAAGTTTTCGAGGATTCTACAAGTAAGTTTTTGGGAAAGTCGAGCCCAAGAGTTGTAATAACTCAGTGTACTCCTATCCCAAAATCTGAAGTTATAAAGAAATACGGGAATCAAAAATTGCAACGACAACACAATCAACGCAAGCAAAATCACGCTACTCAAGGAAAAGGAAAAGACAAACAAAGCCAAAACAAGAAGAAGTTTCAGGCGGTGAACTTCATGAAATCCCGACGGTCTGATAAAATTGAAACTTTTGAAAACAAATCCAACGTGGATTTTGTTAAACAAAGTAAAATTTTGAAAAGAAACAGTCAAAACAATTACACACAACACACAAACGGTTGTGATGTAGGACCAAGTACTTCAAGATCATGAAGTTCACCATCAAGCTAGTACAGTTATGATACTCCGAGGTTTGTTGAGCAGATATCATGCTTTGAATGCTGTGAGTATGGACACATTGTCAAGAACTGTCCATATCTCACCAAGGGAAAGGCAAAAGTTGATGCCCCACGTGGTAACAGTTACCATAAAAGATCTGTTTCACCAAAACAAGACCCTCGTCTTGTTAAACAACGAGAAGTGAAACAGAAAAAGAAACAAAGAAAAGAAGTTGAAATGGTTTTAAAACCAGAGGTTTTTCAAACAAAATCTATTAAATCGGGTGTTAAAAATGAAAAACAGAAACAAATTTGGAAACCAAAACCGGTAACTTTTTCTGGGGAGCTTCATCAATTCCGAATCATCAGGAAATCGAAATTACAATCCTCAAATGATGACGGACGACCCAAGTATATGAAGGCTTGGGTCCCCCTTTCCAACTAATCTCTGAATGAGTGTGCAGGATATTCCAGGAGGAACAATTGATAGTCTTTGGATTGTTGATAGTGGAGCGTCCATGCACAAGATCGGCGACATGCGGCTCCGAAACATTGTTGCATCTAGGAGTTGTTGCCTTTGATGGAGAGAGAAAAAGAAGTAGAAGAATGTCTGATGAAAGAAATTGAAAGCTTCGACAAAATGAAAATCATACCAAAGTTTGATTGTTAAAGGCTTTGATCGGGTCCCCATGATAGATTCAATCAAAATGTACGCACCTGTAGCACGTCTGAAGTTCAAAGTCCACAAGATGAACGTGCAGTGTACATTTATTCGCGTTGTGATTGAAGAAAATGTGTTTGTTGAACAAACCAACCGGGTGTGCGGATGCCTTGGCGTGGATTGAATAACCGCACACTACTTCTCAAAGATAAAGACAAAGACCTTCGCTGGTACAATGTGGAAGACCAGCCGGACCTGGAGGTTTATGATCTTGTTGCTGTGAAGGGATTTCTCGGTTAATTGAAGTAGCTGCATGATCGACTTTGAAATCTACACCGGGTGGATATCCAGTTTGGGAGAGCACTCAGATTCCTGGCAATGCACGAAGCAGTTGCAGGATACGGTTTTGAATTTCTAATCTCTCCTATACGATATTTAAGCTTCTTTATGAATTATTATCTTCTCGTACAGCACTCTTTGACCTGACACGTTGAACTCGAATATCACCTCACACGTGATTGTTTCACTATCAAACTCGTCAATGTTGTCATGGTCCACACTGATTACCAGAGTGCCAACTCATTTTTACAAAATTCGATAAAATCATTTCTGATTAAATTAATTTTGGTAAACGGCATTGAGGTAAAACATGAGTTAACCGACATCGGGAAATCGTTTTTGCAAATACCTTTGTGTTTTTAAAATTTATCATAGTCTGTTGATTTTAAGGGGGAGTAAATCCAAATTTGAAAAAGTTTTAAAATTTAAAAACATCGAAAAATGTCAAAAACGCAAAAATATTGGAAAAACAAAAATGAGTTTCCTGGCGAGAAAAAGAGAAAATGATAGTACATCAATGGTCTGTCGAAACCTCTTTGAACTGAACTTAAAATGAAAATCGATAAGCAGCTCTATATAAGATGTATCGGTAGGCTCACAATCAAACTAAAGTGTGCAGGATGATATAAACCTAACAGACTTTAAGCCAGGTGGGAACCATTCATTGGCATATGGTCTTAGTATCGAAATTTCGTTTGAGAGATTGCCAAGGTTCTGAGATATGCGGTCTTTATGCTGTCTTATCATCTGGGTATCATGGTTGTATCTTTTACCGAAAAATAACAGAGATGAAGTCTAGATCTTCCATGATACTATACATACGTGTACATATTGCATACGACCTCAATAAGTGATCAACAATCACATGTCCAAACAAAATAAATGATAATATATCACAGATTCTTTGCGGGAGTCAAGTTCGTATCTTTGCTGTACATTTGTACTGACTTGTTCACGGACTTGCTCTTGTGCCCTCATGTATCTGAAAATCAAGTTCCTCAACAATAAGTGATTCTATCACATAGGGCTTGTTTTCAATAAAAAATAAGTGAGTTTCTCACATCTTTTATACGGTCAAACGGAAGATAAGCGGTATACTCACCGGTAAGATGAACTCTCGTGCATACCTTGATACGGGAATGTGTCGTGAGTGGATGAACACCGGTCGGTAAGTATAATTCATACCTTAACGTATCCCCTAAACATGATTACATCTGATAAGTTGAGCTTAAGTGGACAACAATACCGATAATTGTTATAGGATGATTATTTAAATGCTAATTAATTGAA
>JARYGA010006202.1:0-37036 GCA_030545235.1 Helianthus tuberosus
AAGCAGATCCCAAGCATCATAAATCGTTCATTAGACACTTGTAAGTATGCCTAACCTTCTCTAATTCAGTTATGCTTAGTATTTAGCTTAGAAGTCAAACCGTCGTAATTATGGTTTGACTTAACGATAAAACACAAACGGTCCAGTGTTTTGCCGAAATGAAAGTTGTTATAAGTAGGTAATTAAGTGGGTAATAAACCCTTAAAAGGGTACTCACTGATTCCCGATCTAACCAGGTCAAATGACGAGTCAAACGTTGTCCGAAAAAGTCAACAGAATTGTTATTTTGGAAGTAACACGCGATTAGCATTGTAGAAGGCGTGTAACCTATTTTATCATTCATATAACCTAACAATAAACAAAAGAACTTGTATAAGCTTGTTTGATTCGACAACTTTCTGTTTAAGATCGATTCGGAACCGAAAGGCGCGTAGTTTGACTTTCTGCTTTGACTTCGGTTCTGACCCGATTTAGATAGGTTTAGACATGCCTTAAAGTTCCATTAGGACCTAGTTACATGAGTGTATAACCCTCTGCGTTTATACCACTTAAATCCTTAAGTGTCCGACGTTTCCGTTAAATGCTTAAATATTGACCATAATGCCCTTATGATCATAAAACGAGATTTTTGAAGATATGAAAGGACAATAACCTTTGTTACTGATTATTAAACATGTCCCTAAAATTTCACATCAATCGGAGGTCTAAATTAGGAGTTATGCTCAATGGCGTAATTAAGAACGCTTTTATTAATTAAACGGCGTCATTAGCGTAAAGCCTATCTAAACCCAATTTTTGACACCAAACCTTTTACCCACTGATGTAATATAATATTTTGGGATTTTTGAAGATTTTTAATTATTTTTAAACTGATCATAAGCTAGGATTAGCGCCTTAATTCGGTAAATACCGAATATGCCCTTTTAAGCCATAAAATGAGTTTTACAAATCCTTTTGATGACAATCCAATTGCTACTGATTTTAAATAATAAATGAAGTGTTTTGAACCTGTTTAACTAATCAGAAAACTCAGAATCCTATTTTAACCCGTACGTCGCTTAAAACGACATTATACGCGTATTAAACGCATAGTTTGGGTTTAAAACTATTTTGGCATATAAGACTTATAACCAATTGTTATAACCTGTTAAAATAAGCTATTTTACTGATTTATTCAGACCCGGATCACAGAAGATAAATTAATCCCTTTTATAATCTTTAAAATGACCAAAATACCCCTACGGGGCTTAATATGAGATTAAACTCGTTTTGGGCATAATGGAAGATATCCTACTGTTATCACCACATATTTAAGGCATGTTAACTTAGGAAACCTGTTTAGGACTCTTATGGTTACCCGTTACGCTTATTACGCGTTCGGTTCGGTTTATGTAACTAGTTTGCATAAATTAGCCGAAACGGGTCAAACCTTATCGGTTTTATCTCAAAATACAGAATGTGTTTAGATTACCCATGTTATACAAGTCTTCAAACTTGTCGGGTCTAAATCACATTCTATTCCGGTCTTCGCCTTATCTCGCGTTTGAACCGTATCTTCCTTTTGGAAAACTAATCGGTCTAAGTCAAGGCTTAATTAAAGACCCGTTAGGATTCTAATAGGTTATTAAAAACCTTCGTTCCAGATTTAGGAGCCCAGTAAAAGCTATCTGTACTTGCTGATTTGATACGGCTGGGATTGAATTTATATTTAGCTCAGGTAAATACTTTTAACTTATTTTCCCTTATACGGGCTTGGGGTACGGTATATAAAATACCGCTTGGTCGGGCATTCGACCTTAATCGTTTTGGGGGTTAAGTATTATCGAGATGACCGTTTAAATTGTTTTGTTTGCTTAAAGCCTTTGGGGGGTTAATGACCATGTCCCGGATATCCCTGGCATCATTTTACGAAATGGCCACGACCTTAGCACACAGGTGTAGGCGTACACCTGGCAGTGTCTCATTTACATAATGTGGTGTGTCTATTGATCTTTAACCCGGCTCGATCCGGGCTACTGAACGCATAAGAAACATGTAAACCCTTTACAAGTATTATATTCAAATAATTATCCCAAGTTATAAAATATTATTTGTGCCATGTGCATTCAAATCCATTATTTATTAAACCTTTTCAAAATGAGTCGGTTGATAGTATTTACCAGTGTAAACTGACGTATTTTCCCAAAGAGGCTAAGTGCAGGTACTAATCGGAATGGGCTGGCTACTCCTAGCATCAATAAAGAGTCTCGCAAGCTTAGATGCCTAAAGTCTGTTGAAAAATGTTATTTTTATTTTCGATCCGCCTGTGGATCCTTTACTTCCGTTGTAATACTTTGATGTTACACTATTTCGGATTGTAATATATTTATCTTTTGCTTCCGCTGTGCATTTATATATTGTGTTGTTTGACTATTATGTTACCAACCACGTCACGATACTCCCCTACCGGGCCCACCGGTAATACGTGGAAATTTGGGGTGTGACAGGTTGGTATCAGAGCCAACATTAAGTGAATTAAACACTATCTTTTTGTGTTTAATCTCAATGACACATTAGCACATTCCTTGACCTTCTGAGTCTAGACTTAACATAGGAATATTCTCAATCCTCATCTGGAAATTTTGCTTCCAATTTTTATATATCGGATACGTCGCCAAGCGAAGAAGCCGTAATAGGAATTCTCTACACCCGGAGCCTTAAATTGCTGACCTTCGTACAGCGGCTAGGACGAAACATGCAACCAAGGAGAAAGCATTCAGAAATAAGATGAAGAAGAAACTCCTTTTGCTAAAGATCGTTTCCTTAATAGTCCTTCTAAGGACATATTTATTTTTCAGTCCCTTCTAGGACAACATTATTCCTTTCAAGTCTTGCTTAGGGCAACTCTATACTGTTATTTTCATATAGTGGATTGATTAAATTTAAGTTTTCATTCTAAACATGAAATATGAAATAAATGGGAAATATCATTCCTATATTATAAGATCTACCATTATATAGTAAAAATGGCAAAATCTAAAAAGGACAAAGACCTAGCCATATGTCACCTTAAGACATGGCCAAGATGGTAGTCCCACAATTAGGTTCAAATCCTTGTTAACATTTCAATTTAGGACTGTTCTGCGTTTATTATTTAAAAAGGAATCTTAAAGGTAAACCTAGGCTATATGAAGAGGCCAAGATGGTAGGACCTATTCAAGAGATTCAAATCCTTGGTAACACCTAAGAACGTGTTAGCACTCTTGACAGATGTGATTCGAGAAAATCACAACAGTCATTCTTATTATTGGATTCTTCAAAGATTCCTAACCCAATTTAATGATCTCTGAATCATGGGTTTAGATCATCACTTGAGATGATCATATTTTGACCATACGTGGTAATATAGCGCCTACGGGCCCTGCTCATTTCCATATGAGCCAAAAGACAGTGGTAGCGATGACTCCCTGCCAGATAAAGGTAACGAACTAGGTTCAAACCTTCATCCTTTGATTCTCTGAAATCATAGCTTATAATTTATAAATGTCCTTGTGACTAGGCCTATTGTGCCAGTATACCTTCATGCTTTGATTCTCTGAAATCATAGCTTATAATTTATAAATGTCCTTGTGACTAGGCCTATTGTGCCAGTATACCTTCATGCTTTGATTCTCTGAATTCATGGCTTATAAATTAAACTTGTCTAAGCGACTAGGCCATTTGTGCTATTATTAACTTATAAATTAGGATTTTGATAAAAATCCTGAAAAAAAAAATATCATTCCTTTCCTGCCAGTATAATTATTAAAAGAGAATCTTAAATGGTTTGACCTAGCTTGAATGTCATTGAAGACCTAGCTAAGATGGTAAAATCTGTTTAAAAAGAGATTCAGATCCTTGTTAACATCTGAAAATGTGTTAACACTCCCGACAACCGTGATGCGATAAAATCACACTTGTCATCCTTATATTAGGAAGTTTCCAAATCCCTTATTTAGCATAAATGATCAATAGGAATCTTGGCTGGTAGACGTCGAAAATGATGTACGCATCAAAACATCCATTTGGGATGTATACCTACGGGAAAAGGTGTATACATGAAAAGATAGTTTTTATTTCATAAATTCTTGTCAAGACAATGAACTATGAAATTTTCCGATCCAAAGGAATCATCGATTATGTTTTAGATTTTTCCCTAGTGACAAGGCCCTGAGCCATCAAGAGTCCTTGGGAACAAACTCTTGTGCTATATAAAATGTCAGTACGACATTGACAGTCGTGATTTATGTCCCCTATCTAATAAATATGAAGGATTATATTCTGTTTACACGCCAAGGATGGTTTACTTAAAAACCTAGGCAGAACATAATCAATTAACTTAAATACTATCTTTTGGCCTATATGGTTTATTTACACCATAACTATTTAATCAACAAACTCGACAATTCACCATATAATCAAATCAATTATTACTACTTGGTTTGTAGCCTTCAAAACTTCACCATGGCTGACTCCTCTGAAGCTCACAATCGTCCAGTTAATCAGAATGATGATGTAAGACTGAACTTAACAAGCACCGAGTTACAGGCTATGTTAGATATCGCTATAAACAACGCTGTGGATCGTGTACTGAAGGATCATAAGCGAAAGTGCAATAATACCCCAAATAAAGGTTGTAAAAAGGGTAAGACCGGTTCAAACTATAACCAGTCCAAGCCAAAGGAGGCAAAACCCGAATGTAAAACCTGCAAGAAGAAGCACTTCGGAAAATGCTTCTATGATCAGACCAGGGGATGTGTCATCTGTAAAGAGATGGATCACAAGACCCATGAATGCAAGGACTTGAAGAACAACCAACAGTCGAGTGAAAAACCCAGATGTAAGATCTGCAAGAAGCAACACTTCGGGAAGTGCAGGTATGAATCGAACTCGCATACACAATCGAGGACTGTTGCATGTGGGATATGCAAGTCCAAGGGGCATAAGACCTTGGACTGCAAGAAGATGGAGGACGCAACCTGCCATGGTTGCAATGAAATAGGGCACATCAAAACTAATTGCCCTAATAAAACCAAGAAGTCTGGCGAGGCTAAGAAGACCAAAATCGGAAACTCTCAAATGGATACTCAAGAGGCTATCCAGGATGACAAGGTCACAACAGGTACTTTCTATATCGATAACGCTCATGTTAGAGTATTATTTGAATCAGGTTCAGATAAGTCTTTCGTAGACAATAGATTTTGTAAATCATTAAATCTTCCTGTTAAAACTCTAAGCGATAAGTATAAAGTAAAAATTGACCGATAATACCTCAGAGACTGCTCCAGCAATATTAAATGGATGTTTTATATCCATTAGGAATTACCCTTCTCCACTGTCCTTGTTTCGTTAATAGGAGGACTCGATATAGTACTAGGAATGGATTGGTCGTCTTGTGACCAAGCCCATATTGTGGGTGATAAGAAGCAATTAATTATCAAGACTCCTTATGAGACAATCCTCATAATTACATGTATCCATACGATTAATTAATATTAAACAATATATAAATTATACCTTACATAAAAATGGTGGAACCGGCCGTCCCCGGAATCGAACCTGGGTCTAGGCCACACCCTTTCGCGCGCCTAGCCAACCAAGCTAGGTGCCTAGTTTGTGAAATTTCCATTTTGATTAAATATAAGCACATGTACAATAACTTCCTTACTTCTTACTATAAGTCACCTACTTATCCTCCTTATGTTGACTAAGTATTAGAATCCAAGATTTTACCTCTATGTTTTAGTTACTCTTGGCTTGCTTATGTTGACTAAACACTAGAAAGGATGAAGTAGAAACCATAAGGTATATCAGCGGTTATGCTGGAAAGGACATGGTAAGGTATACATCACAGTCATTCGATGGCAATACTCTTAATTAGTAAGGACATTAATGAAATCCTCAAGAAGGATCCTCTTATACATTGTGGAATGGTCCAAGTTTTAAGGACCTTATTAGAAAAACCTAGTATCCGTTTCGCGAAAAGGGAAAAGACGGAATAAGAATTTTCTGACTCTCGCCATAAAAGTTCTAGACTGTCGACAGTATGTCGCAAATTTTAATTCATTGGCTGAGATAGTACCCTATTCAGTATACCCAAAAATCTAAGCTTAAAGCACATAATTATTAGTGGTTAGCATTGGCAATAAGAGGGCACACTAAGGTTTCAAAACCTACTCATTAAAAATCCATTATGGATCTACCTCAGCTACCCACATTATAATGATTAAGAAGTAATCAGTCAAAGCTGAGACTGCCCTAAAGTTATCTAAGATTTTACAGCTAAGTTTAGAAGGATTAAGAATGGAGGCGTTTAACCCTCCTGTTGAATGATTAGAGGCAGCTCACATTAGGAATGTCACCAGATAAATCCTTATTTGTGAATTTATTGCTAGAAATTACATGTGGTTTCAGGTGCTGTTAAGTCTCTCACAAGACCATAAACTTAGCAAACTTTTAGAAATTTTCCCTGTAAGAACCCCAGATGTTAGGTGTAAGGTAGAACCTTCAGGCAAATCATATGAACCATTTCTTCTGTTCTTGTCAGAAACCTTTAGGCATAAAATTTTAGAAGTATCCTCTCTCTAAGAGGAAGTGCGAAAGCATATATAGTTGATATCTCTTTAATCTCTATCGATTCCGAATACCAGATGGTATGATAAAAGCGCCATATGAGGATTGGTGTATCTTAATAAGTTCCATAGATTGCTTCCATGCCTGATCAGTATGGAGGTTTAATGCATGGGACCACAAAGATATTCCGAGAGGTCATATGGTACTAAAGTCAACTAATGGTATTCAAAGGAGATGTCCATGATGGAATTGTCCAAGTAAATGTTCCCGAGTAAGGAGTTCTTGGACTCATAACATAAATGTGTCACTTAATTGACACAAACAATGGTGGATGAATTGGAGCCTGAGATTTGTAAAAATCTCTGTAACCTCCTTGTACCTTGATTATCTTCTCCTAATATTACCATGTTTACCCCTGAGAGGCAGGTAGAGTTAAGGTTTAAATTCCGTTTAAGGCTGTGTTATTATGAAATCTCCAAAACGGCTAGTACCATCATTGGAAGAATCGAAACCCTGATTAACTAAGTTTAAAATAGAGGGTTCATATAGCCTAACTAAATATCCTGGGAATCCGGTATAGTTAATTATGAAAGACGGTTCATTTTGCTTATGCATTATCACCACAACCCTAATTAGGCAACAATTAAGAATTTGCCATCAGCTGCCCAGGATCGTCGATCTGTTCGACTAACGGCAAGGATTAGCTATTCCTTAAAATTAGTTAAGCAGTGGTTGGAATAACCATATCACCTTAAGATGAGCTTTTCTATAATAGTTGATATATAAGCATCAAGGCTGCTCCTTAGGAGACCTTGTATAGATGGAATGTTACACATCTATTGTTAGGACAATAGATTGGTAAATCCAATTATCAGGATCTGAAAGTTGTATTGGAAACAACAAATAAGATCACGCAGATTCATAACCTTCAGTAAGATGCCAGTATTCGGCAGAAAATCAAGGATTAATGAAAATAGCAAAACCTTCTAAATTCTTGTTAAGGAATAAGGTTCAACAAAAGATATCACCCAGGAAAAGTGTGCCAAATTTGTTAAATTATCAGGCTAGTTAAGCTCTGAATATATAGAATCATCCGAAGGAAATCGGATGTACCAAGATCAAGTAGCTTATAAGCTAAAACCTATTTAAGGAGTTTGGCGGAGCTCGCAGTACATTGCACACTAGTGACTGAAGGAGGTGTTTCGCCAATAAGTCAAGGAGCACTATCACAATATGGTATGTGGATTTATGATGTGATGAACATCCTGTATCGATTGAGGATCGACAGGTGTTTCGCCAATAAGTCAAGGAGCACTATCACAATATGGTATAGGAGTCACTTTGGGAGCTTGGAAAGACTCCAGATATATTATAGAAGTTAAGTCCATTATGCGACAAAGAGTACTTCCAGCATTTTAACAAATCTCGAGGTCGAGATTTCTTTTGGGTCGTTTATATACATACATACATACATACATACATACAACACAACATATATTCACATAACATTCAATAACATAACATTCCATTAAATCATCCAATTCACATAGTCACATAATGTTTACGTTACATCAAGGTACAAAGATAGGTTCGGAAATACGAGTTGTCACACTGTTTGAGCCATAAGAGGTTAAACACAACCTGAAGCGACCACTTTATAAGTAAATGAGTCAAAATTATTATCTCGGTTGTTGGGCAATAAAAGAAAAAATTACCACACAAATAGTTTTGTGTTTTGGCTAACTAATTCAACATCCAAGAAAGAGGAAGATTCTTATTTCTTGTTGAGAAAAACTGAACAAAAGGAAACTTAATTTTTATAAGTCATAAAATGTTAGGGATGGAATGACCAAAACATAAAACACCTATGTATTTAAAGTCATTTGTGCATTTCTTCATATGGAGGAGAAGATCAATCAAGCCATAAGACCAAGATGCCATCCATGAATAATAACCAAGTAGGCATGATGTTAAGTTTATTGTTTATAGAATTTGGGGTTTTTCCGACCTAACCTAGTAATATTTGGTTGGTTTTAGATGTCATAAAAGGAAGAAACATGACCTAAATCTTATTACGATAATAACCATTGAATTGATAAAAAGAATGGATATGAATTGGACTTTTTAAGAATACATTTCCAAACGGGTCAAGAGCTTAATAATATGCCCTACATTTGCGTGTGAGCACACTATTCCAGGTCAGGTCACTGAGTCGAGTCAAATTGAATGATTGCATTGTTATCATAACACAAGAAAAAGTATGGCATATATTGACAGATCAACTAACAGAGAGGAACCGCATATACAGACATTGAGAGAGATATAATGTCGTATTAAACAATAACACTTAACGATGTCTTTATGGATGATTCTTAAGAGATAAAAACCATAGACAACCAACCTGAGTTTTAAAGAATCACGAGTTTCTTGTCGATCTAGTTATTTTGATTACAAAATGAGATCACATAAATTGAGCGAACTAAAGAGAAAGTGAGGACAAATGAACCAAATTTGTCTCTCATTTTTTGAATGCAAACGATGATATAAAGAAATTGTGTTAGCGTTACAGTTTCTCTTTGTATCACCATTTATCATACAACATATTCGCTCCATTCATCGTCACTCACTTTATGTGATCTCAATTTATAACATACAACTGTAAAAAACAACCATCCAAAAACCTAAGGTCCTCATACGTCTTATTTTATAAAAAATAAATTGCATAACATGAAGTGTCAAAACACCGTTACAATGGTAAAACCCAGTAAAATCTCACTCATAGCTTAACGATAAATATATAAAACATCATATTGCATATTTGCATACACAATACTATTCTTTAATATCTTGCTGCATAAAGTCAAAAAAATGTCAAAATAACATTCCAGACAGCAAAATAGATAAAGTCAACATAGCATACAATGGTACATAACTGATAGTCAGTACATTCAGCTGCAAAATTTGAAATATTGTATCAATATTTTGTTTCAACTTCTATAGAAATCAAGCATTTCTTCTTCCACAGGATGAGTGATGCCAACTATTGTGAGGTAATGAAGAGGTGGACCAAAGTCAACCGTCCTTAACTATTTCATTGAACCCGCCATCACCATCTGATTCTCACTTCCTAGCCGTGCAAAACCGACACAAAGCGTGTCTTCATTGTAAGCTGTCAGATGAAAACAAAAGAAGGGATCGTAACCCGATGAAAATACAGAAAGATGTTTTTAGGGTATTCATAAAATTTGCAGCACTTAGTTTTTTGCCTAAAATTACTTTTTTGTGCATATAATCATCTGTCGCAACCCCCGACCCCTGCCCCGGGAGGCGGGCCGCCACGAGCTACTCAGAGCCGGTGGTATCAGTGTTTATTATTAATTTGGCAGCAAAAATTTCATCAGGACCGTAGTTAGGAAATAGTATACCAGAGTAAAAAACCACACTTTTATAATTAATAAATACATGGGAAAACCCCAACTTTCCATTACAAACATGTTTTTAGGGATGAACCCTAATTTATTGAAATAAAACTTCTTCTTTATTTAGGTAACTTTTATAGCCACTTTTCCAAGCCTTCAGTGCTCTCCAGCTGGCTTCTAATTGGATTTCACATTTTGTTACCTGAAACGCGTTTAAAAACATTTTATCAGCAAGAAATACTGGCAAGTGAATCCCAGTTTAATCAAAACAGGTTTTATCATTTTACAACATTGAGGGCAATCCAGCAATTACATTTGTTTACATCTACTTTAATTACCACCCACGGTACTGTCAATCCTGACTTGTGGTCATGCTACTACTCACAGTGTAGTAACAAGTTTTGTATACAAAACCCCAACATACCGATGATAATTGTAGAATCACAAATACTCAATCACTGTTAAATATAATTTAAAATAATTAAGGTTTTGTAAAAACAGTTTGCAAAAAGAGGATTAACTCACATTGCTAATTTAGGTATTTTCCCTGTGACTTCCTGGTTATAATCTATTAATTTAAACAATGCACACGCGTTAGTATAATAACCCAAATTTGCATTAGCTATACCCTCCCCGAGACAGAACTCTAACGACTGAGTCAGGCAGAGCCTTGACATGCGTTACGGAGCACTAGATCAATCGGGCAACATATCTAATACATAACCGGGGGTTATAATACTTACAACGAGGCAGAGCTTCGCTATTTTGGCGGGGGGGTATTATACCCGAGAATTATAATTGCAATTAGAGATTTCGAGAGAGAATTGAATTTTATGAACGATTTGAAATGAAACGTTGAGCTCCTATTTATAGGGCCTGATCAGGGGTCTCTCGCACCCCGCGTGTAACAACCCTCATAAAAATATTCTCGACAACAAACCGTAATCAAAACCAGAAATGCACGCGATAAAACTTGTATATTTAAGCTGGAAAATTTAGCGATTAAGGAATCTTGGCATTCGACGAACCAAATCACATAAAAATAGTCTTATTAGATTCGCAAATTAAAAACGAATCATGTAAGATCAAGACCCAAACATACACGATAAGTATCGGCATGAAAATCGAGGAAAACGCACGATTGGACGAGAAGGGCGGCCAAGGACACGCATCACGACACTGTGACACGTGTCAGGCCTACGTGGGACACATGGCGACCAAAGCCAGATCAACTATCATCGCGCCATGCGACAGCCTGTCGCGCCACGCGAGGGGACCCAAAATTCAGGTATATAAGGGCAGCAGTGGGACTTGAATTCCTGCACCAGTTCGATCGAATTTTGACGAACTTACTCTCTCGTATCTCCGTTTCTTTTCACAACACCCCTAAACCCTAAAACTCTGCTCGTAATCAGAGTACTAACTCGAATCACTGATACGATACCCTATCCGATCGATTGAAACTGATCCAACGAATGTTTAAGTGCTGCATGTATACGGCTATACTTTGTCATTCGTTGTGAGTTTTGATCTCGTGATTATCGTTAAAGTTGAATTGGGTTAACACGCTAATACGAGTTCCATTGTATCTAGAAATTAGAACTCATAAAGTTGTTAAGATAGAATACTTAACAGGAAAGTAAACTTAGCAATTAAGAAAACTCAATAGCTAAGAAAACTTAACAGTTAAGCAAGCTGAGTAGGGTGATTAATCTGCTAATTAAGCTAAGTAATCGACTAAACAAATTATAAAAGTTAAGATAAATTAATCAGTTAAGTAGTTAAGTCAGTTAATTAATTAATCCGTTAAGTAAGATTAATTAAGCTAAGCAGGATTAATTAAGCTAATCAAGATTAATTAAGCTAAGTAAGTTATTTAGTTAAATGGTTAAGTAAACTTAATGGTTAAGTAAAACTTAATAGTTAAGAAAACTTAATAGTTAAGAAAAAACTAAATAAATAAAAAGAAAACTTAATAATTAAGAAAACTTCCTAGCTAAGAAAGGAACCTACCTTACCTATAAATAGGAGCCTAGGATTTCATTCTTCCTTGCTCATTTCTTCTATTCTTCTCTCTATACGTTGGTGTTCTAACCAATAATCACCGATGAGATGTTCTGTCCGATCGATTCGGGAACCAACTAACGAATGCCAAAGTGCGGTACTTTGTGAATTTCGTTAAACGAATGCCAAAGTGCTGTCTAAACAAGACTATACTTTGTGAATTTCGTTAAGGTTCTGATCTCGTGACCATCGTTAGGTTTGATTTGGTATAACACTAAAACGTATTCCACTCTGTTAAACTATATGTTTAACTATCAGAAAACTCCAAACTATACACTTACTACCAAACAAAATATTTAATCATCAGAAGATTCAGAACTCTAAAAGAAAGTAGATGCTTAGTTATCAAGAGGCATAGAATCAGAAGGCTTGTTAATCAAGACTGTATGCTAACAAGGTGAGTCATTCTCTTTTTACCAATTTGTTTCCAAAACCCTATTTATTTTCAAAGTTATAATTACAGGGATTAAGTCTTTGTAATATTCAATTACTGCCGGTATGTGGGGTTTTGTATACATTACTTGATACCCGTCACCATTGGACAACGGGTTAGCCAATGGGTGATCTGACCATAGTCACAGAAACGAGTCGAGTGACAAATACCGATTTGGGGTAATTGGTTGATATAAACATTGTAATCACCCTTAATACTGTAATTTATAACTATGCATCATTTTGTACAAAAATGAATGAACTCACCAGTATTTCCTGCTGACCAAACCTTTTTAAAACGCGTTTTCAGGTAATGACAGTAGATTGGAATAAGAGTGATGATACGGCACCGAAAGGCTTAAAGAAGTGGCTTATTTTATTAATTGAATTAAATTAAGAAAACATGGTTTCATATATTCGGGTTTATCCCTTATTAAAGCTACCTCTGTAAAACATGGGTTTTATCCCATCTATTTAATAAATAAAATCCGGTGTTTTCTAAACTCTGATATTTTTCCTAACTCACTGTCCTGATGAATATTTCCGGTGCAATGTTTTTAAAATAACCACTGGTACCACTTGACTGCTTGCGGCTCCCGTCCAGGGCATGGTCGGGGGTCGTGACAGAAGGTGGTATCAGAGCCACTGGTTTAAGCAATTTGGTGTTGTAATAATACCTAAGCTTAAACGAAAGAGTTAGGAAATTGTTATTTGGTAGCAACAAGGATAGTATTTAGACTTGAACTTAAGAAAGATACTTTAGTATTAGCTTCAAGATAAGCTTGCATAAATAAAGTATGATGGGTATTGGTATGCCGTGAGGATGATGACTAGAACGTTGCAAGTATGGTAAATAAGCGATAACACTTGGCCACTGTTATTTCTTATTTATTGGTACTACTTGGTTCTAGAATATGATCCATCATGTGAATACTAATTTCCATGTTCTTTGATGAAAGCCTTAATAAAATATTCCTTTTTTAAATCATGATTTAAAAAGGATCTATTTATGGGAAATTCAAATTACCTCTCCGGCAAGACTGGGTATGGTGTAGCAGACTCTCCAGCTTGTCCGGGTAAGATGGGGTTACCTCTCCGGCAAGAACCGGGTAAGATGGGGTATAGGATATGTCAAACAAGTGACATAATTCCCTAATAGTATCATGACCTGATGTCTGACTTGTCTTTGGAAATACGAATCTGTTAATTACATTGACCATATGAATGGTATGTATATTACAGTATGTGAAATATATGATTATATAGATATGTATATCTATAAGGAAATCCAAAAACCATAAGGATTGACAATTTAGCATAAATCACGAGCATGTGTGTCAATGATAATTCTAGATTTCTTTATTAGGAATCTCTTGTATACATCTATAATTCCGATATCGAACATTATTTCGTTTGATCATCTGTCTCTTAACTCGTGCGACAAGGAGTATATGAACCCTTTATGTTGGGATGCCATCAAAAATATAAGAATTCCCTTTGCGTTACCTTAGATTATGAACGCATTAGGAAACCTGTAGCTAAAGTTGTGCTAGACACTAAACGTCTCAAAACCTACACTAATGATAATAATTCTACTTTCTTTAAGAACTCTTGCGAAGATAATAGTGACCACGACAAGATGCACTTACAAAGACTCTTCACCTATAATCCTACTAAGATTACCAGTAACAAAAGAATTATTGCAAAAATACATGGGCTTAAAGGACTGGAGTGTCATAACCATTAGTATATATGAAATGAAGTAATGTATGCTTCAAGATTTAGACATTTAGATAGTGAGACCCGAGCTTCAAAACACATGGTCAAGACATATGCCATGAAATGGAGAGAACTAACAGAAAAGAAATTATGTCTGCTTCATAAAAAGGAACAAATGGAAACAATGACTCCTGAAAGTTTGCAAGCCAACCGGAGAAGTAACCACAAGGAGGCAAGACAGACCAGCCGACAAAGTTCGTCTCTGTAAGGAAAACTACGAGCTATGCACGGGGGGTAAGACATAGCATATATGATCTCGGAGTTCATTAACACTAGAAGCATGGAACTGAAAGATATTCCGACCGACATGTTCCCAGAGGATCTACTTAGACTATCACCCGATCGTGAGAAGAAACTTAGAATTCATCTGAGACTAGGAACAACACCGATTGTTATATCCCAAAGTTAAGACTAATATAGTAGTTAATGCTTTAACTCATAAGTTTCATAGGAAGCCGAATCAAGTACGTGTTCTTAGATTAACTTGCGGATAGATTTAATGAAATAATTAAAGAGTACCCAAGAAACAGTAATCAAGGATGATGCTTAAGGATTATAAAGGAATAATGAAGGAATCAGAAAAAGGAACTAATGGAAATTAGGGATTCCATAAAGATTTCGGGTACCAATTCAAGGAAACCTGCAAGAAAGGATTCTTAAAGAAGCCCATAGAACTAAGTATTTGATACATCGTGTAAGTAATATGAGGTATCGAGGTTTGAATTACTGATAAATAGAAATGAAAAAAGTTATGTCTCTAAGTATTTAATCGATTAGCAAGTTAAAGCTGAGCATTAGAACCCTTTAGGTTTACCTCAACGACATCAGTATGAAGATGAGATTGATAACAATGGATATTATTACCAAATTACCCAAAACAAGAAATGACACAATCTGGGTGATTGTGGATCAACTAACCAAGGCTGCTCAAATCCCTACCAATGAAAGGAACCTTTTAGTATAAGACACTTAGTTAAGATTTTATGGGAACGAAATAGTCTCATTACATAGAATTCCGTTATCTATTGTATCAAACCAAGATAGTAATTTCACTTTTGAGAAAATTTTAACCCGACTTATTTTAAGTAGTATGAAGGAACACTATAAAGGTGTGCTAAGTACATACATGATAGATATTGGTGAAAATAGGACTATTACTTATCACTCATAAGATTCTTCCATAATTGGCCTACAAGGATTAGTGTTACCCGCACTTTATGGATGATAGTATCATCCAGTATGTTAGACATACATATGAGAAAAGCAACTATCGGGCCATGAGATCGGCAAACCATTAGAATTTCAAATCAGAGAAAGAATAATACTAAAGGTCTCTCCGTGAAAAGGGAATAGTCCGATACGGCAAGAAAGAAAAGTTAAAAATTTGTTGAACTATTCGGAATCCTTAAATAAAAATTAGATCAGTAGCTTATCAGCTAGAGTTACCCGAAGAAATAACATGAATACATGATATGTTTCATGTATGCCACTTAAGGAATGCCTAGCTGATAAATCTTTAGTTATACCTCTTCAAGCTATAAAGGTAAATGAAAATTTTAGATCCATTGAAAGGTCATATAAGTCAAAAATAAGAATCACAAGGCAAGAGCTTAGTTCTGGTCAAAGTAAAATAAAGAACCTGAATATACATGAGAGTTAGAATCAGGGATGAAAAGAAAACCTATTTACTTGTTCCAGCAAATCTAGAGGACGAGATTTAAAACAAGGTGGGGAGGATGTAACAACCCTCATAAAAATATTCTCGACAACAAACCGTATTCAAAACCAGAAATGCACGCGATAAAACTTGTATATTTAAGCTGGAAAATTTAGCGATTAAGGAATCTTGGCATTCGACGAACCAAATCACATAAAAATAGTCTTATTAGATTCGCAAATTAAAAACGAATCATGTAAGATCAAGACCTAAACATACACGATAAGTATCGGCATGAAAATCAAGGAAAACGCATGATTGGACGAGAAGGGCGGCCAAGGACACGCGTCACGACACTGCGACACGTGTCAGGCCTACGTGGGACACGTGGCGACCAAAGCCAGATCAACTATCCCCGCGCCACGCGACAGCCTGTCGCGCCACGCGAGGGGACCCAAAATTCAGGTATAAAAGGGCAGCAGTGGGACTTGAATTCCTGCACCAGTTCGATCGAATTTTGACGAACTTACTCTCTCGTATCTCCGTTTCTTTTCACAACACCCCTAAACCCTAAAACTCTGCTCGTAATCAGAGTACTAACTCGAATCACTGATACGATACCATATCAGATCGATTGAAACTGATCCAACGAATGTTTAAGTGCTGCCTGTATACGGCTATACTTTGTCATTCGTTGTGAGTTTTGATCTCGTGATTATCGTTAAAGTTGAATTGGGTTAACACGCTAATACGAGTTCCATTGTATCTAGAAATTTGAACTCATAAAGTTGTTAAGATATAATACTTAACAGGAAAGTAAACTTAGCAATTAAGAAAACTCAATAGCTAAGAAAACTTAACAGTTAAGCAAGCTGAGTAGGGTGATTAATCTGCTAATTAAGCTAAGTAATCGACTAAACAAATTATAAAAGTTAAAATAAATTAATCTGTTAAGTAGTTAAGTCAGTTAATTAATTAATCCGTTAAGTAAGATTAATTAAGGTAAGCAGGATTAATTAAGCTAAGCAAGATTAATTAAGCTAAGCAAGATTAATTAAGCTAAGTAAGTTATTTAGTTAAATGGTTAAGTAAACTTAATGGTTAAGTAAAACTTAATAGTTAAGAAAACTTAATAGTTAAGAAAAAACTAAATAAATAAAAAGAAAACTTAATAATTAAGAAAACTTCCTAGCTAAGAAAGGAACCTACCTTACCTATAAATAGGAGCCTAGGATTTCATTCTTCCTTGCTCATTTCTTCTATTCTTCTCTCTATACGTTGGTGTTCTAACCAATAATCACCGATGCGATGTTCTGTCCGATCGATTCGGGAACCAACTAACGAATGCCAAAGTGCTGTACTTTGTGAATTTCGTTAAACGAATGCCAAAGTGTTGTCTAAACAAGACTATACTTTGTGAATTTCGTTAAGGTTCTGATCTCGTGACCATCGTTAGGTTTGATTTGGTATAACACTAAAACATATCCCACTCTGTTAAACTATATGTTTAACTATCAGAAAACTCCAAACTATACACTTACTACCAAACAAAATATTTAATCATCAGAAGATTCAGAACTCTAAAAGAAAGTAGATGCTTAGTTATCAAGAGGCATAGAATCAGAAGGCTTGTTAATCAAGACTGTATGCTAACAAGGTGAGTCATTCTCTTTTTACCAAATTGTTTCCAAAACCCTATTTATTTTCAAAGTTATAATTACAGGGATTAAGTCTTTGTAATCTTCAATTACTGCCGGTATGTGGGGTTTTGTATACATTACTTGATACCCGTCACCATTGGACAACGGGTTAGCCAATGGGTGATCTGACCATAGTCACAGAAACGAGTCGAGTGACAAATACCGATTTGGGGTAATTGGTTGATATAAACATTGTAATCACCCTTAATACTGTAATTTATAACTATGCATCGTTTTGTAAAAAAATGAATGAACTCACCAGTATTTCCTGCTGACCAAACCTTTTTAAAACGCGTTTTCAGGTAATGACAATAGATTGGAATAAGAGTGATGATACGGCACCGAAAGGTTTAAAGAAGTGGCTTATTTTATTAATTGAATTAAATTAAGAAAACATGGTTTCATATATTCTGGTTTATCCCTTATTAAAGCTACCTCTGTAAAACATGGGTTTTATCCCATCTATTTAATAAATAAAATCCGGTGTTTTCTAAACTCTGATATTTTTCCTAACTCACGGTCCTGATGAATATTTCCGCTGCAATGTTTTTAAAATAACCACCGGTACCACTTGACTGCTCGTGGCTCCCGTCCAGGGCATGGTCGGGGGTCGTGACACCGCGAGAGAAACACAAAGGGGCTTCGCGGCCCGCGAGCCATCTAGACTAGGCTCTAGCTTGGCTGAGTTGACCACTAGCCTTGACACGCAGCCCGCCACGTGGCTGCTCAGGGGCTCGCCTGGTGGCCACCTGGTCGTGGCCCGTGACGAACTCAGGGGTTGTTGTAGCGCCCCACGAGCGGCATTAGAAATTTGTTTTTATTTAATTTTTGTAAAATAAAGGTATTTCGGGCTTGTTTTTCGTATACGGGGTGTATTTTAGGGCGTATAGGGGTGTTATAAGACTTTTAGGAGAGTTGTTATATCCTCCCCACCTTGTTTTAGAACTCGTCCTCGAGGTCTACTGGAACAGGTGTGGATATTTCCTTTGCATTTCTAATTCAAGCTCTCAAGTGTATTCTGGTCCTCTCTTGGAATCCCATTTTACTTTGACTAGAATTAATCTCGTGTGTTTGAGATTCTTGATCTTTCTGTCCTCGATTTGTAGAGGTTTCGCTACAAACTTAAGTTTCTTGTTTACCTCTATGTCCTTAAGAGGTACCACTAATGATTCATCTGCTAAACATTTCTTGAGATTACATACATGAAATACATCATGTATTCCTGTCATTTCCTCTGGCAGTTGTAGCTGGTAAGCTACGGGTCCTATTCTTCTAATAATCTCAAAAGGTCCAACATACCTGGGGCTTAGCTTTCCTCTTTTGATGAATCTAACTATTCCCTTCCATGGAGAAACTTTTAATAATACCTTATCCCCTACTTGAATTCCAATGGTTTTCGCCTGTTATCGGCATAACTTTTCTGACGATCGCGTGCTGCTTTTAGTCTTTCCTTGACTTGAATAATCTTGTCCGTTGTTTCTTGTACTATCTCTGGTCCAGATAGTTGCTTTTCTCCAATTTCTGCCCATCAGACTGGAGTCCGGCACTTTCGTCCATAAAGTGCTTCGAATGGTGCAGCATTGATACTGGTATGATAGCTGTTATTGTAGGAAAATTCTATTAATGGCAAATGATCATCCCAATTTCCTCCGAAATCAATTACATAAGCTCTAAGCATATCTTCCAATGTCTGAATTGTCCTTTCGCTTTGTCCATCCGTTTGAGGATGATAAGCTATGATTAGATTTAACTTGGTTCCCATTACTTTTTGGAAACTAGTCCAAAAATGAGAAGTAAAACGGCTATCTCTATCAGAAACAATAGATAAAGGAATTCCATGTAATGAAACTATTTCATTTACATATAACTTGGCTAACTGTTCCATACTAAAAGTTTCCTTCATCGGTAAGAAATGAGCAGACTTGGTTAATCTGTCTACAATCACCCAGATTGTATTATTACTTTTTCGTGTTTTGGGTAATTTGGTAACAAAATCCATTGTTATCAATTCCCATTTCCATATTGGAATTTCTAATTGCTGCAATAAACCTGAGGGTTTCTAATGTTCAGCTTTGACTTGGGAACATGTTAGACACTTAGCAACATAAGCTGCTATATTCTTTTTCATTCCTATCCACCATAAATTCTTTCTTAAGTCTTGATACTTCTTATCACTTCCAGGATGTATCGTATACTTAGACTTATGAGCTTCTTCTAATATTCGGTGGCGTAGGTTTCCTTGTTTGGGTATCCAAATTCTTTTCTTATGGAATCTCCAAATTCCATCTGTTCCTTGTTATAATTCCTTAATCATTCCTTTTAATTTTTCAGTATCGTCCTTGATTACTGATTCTTGTACTTCTCTAATCTCTTCATTTAAATCTATCTGCAGATTTAATTTAAGGGAACGTACTCTTTTTGGCTTTTCGTGATACTTTCGACTTAAAGCATCAGCTACTACATTTGCTTTTCCTGTATGATACTGGATACTACAATCATAATCACTAAGAATTTCCATCTAGCGTCTCTGTCTCATATTTAACTCCTTTTACCCAAAAACATATCTTAAACTCTTATGATTGGCGAAAACGGTAAACTTACTACCGTAAAGATAATGTCTCCAAATTTTAAGGGCAAAAATTATGGCTCCTAACTCTAAATCATGGGTTGTATAATTCTCTTCATGATTCTTAAGTTGTCTAGAGGCATAGGCTATAACCTTTTAACGTTGCATTAATACACATCCATAACCTAACTTAGAAGCGTCACAATAGACTACAAAGTCTTTAGTTCCTTCTGGTAGCGCGAGTATGGGTGCGATGGTTAATCTTTGCTTAAGAATTCTAAAGGCTTCTTCCTGTTTTGGTCCCCATTCAAACTTAACTGATTTACAGGTCAGTTTTGTTAAAGGAATAGCTATTCTAGAAAAATCTCGGATAAACCATCTATAATAATCGACCAGTCCTAGAAAACTTCTTGCTTCCGTCGGCGATTCAGGGACTTTCCATCTAGTAATTACCTCGATCTTTGTGGGAGCTACATGAATTCCTTCATGATTTACTAAATGTCCAAGAAATTGCACTTCTTCTAACCAAAATTCACATTTTTAAAATTTAGCATAGAGCTTTTCTTTTCTCAACAAATTTAAGAGTGTATGCAGATGCGCTGCATGTTCCTCTTTACTCTTAGAGTAAATGAGAATATCATCTATAAAGACAATTATGAATTTATCCAGATATGGTTTACATATTCTGTTCATCATGTCCATAAATGTGGCTGGGGCATTGGTTAGACCAAATGGCATGACGGTAAATTCATAATGGCCATACCTTGTTCTGAAGGCAGTTTAGGAATGTCCTCTTCTTGTACCTTCAATTGATGATATCCTGAGCGTAAGTCGATCTTGGAAAAGAATCGAGCTCCTTGCAGTTGATCAAACAAATCATCGATTCTCAGTAATGGGTACCGATTTTTAATCGTGACTTTATTGAGTTCTCGGAAATCAATGCACATACGCATTGACCCGTCTTTCTTCTTGACAAACAAGATTGGTGCTCCCCATGGCGATGAACTAGGTTATATGAAACCTTTTTCCAAAAGTTCATCTAACTGTTTCTTCAGTTCTTGCATCTCTGCAGGTGCCAAACGGTAAGGTGCCTTGGCAATCGGTGCTGTTCCTGGTAGTAGGTGAATTCTGAATTCGACTTCTCTATCTGGTGGTAGTCCAGGTAATTCTTCTGGGAAAACGTCGGAGAATTAAGATACTACGGGAATATCTTTCAATTCCTTTCCTTTAGTGTTAATGATTATAGAAATCATATATCCTAGTGACCCTTTTCTTGCATAGCTTACTATTTTCATCACAGAGAAGAATTTCGTGGATCTAGATGGCTTGTCTCCTTTAATTGTGATATTTTCACCCTTTTGGTGAATTTACTTGGATTAACTTTTGGTCACATAGAATACTGGCTTTATTGGCTATTAACCAATCCATTCCTAATACGATATCAAATCCAGCCAGATTCATTGGATAAGGATTTGCAATAAAATTATGGTTTAGAATTTCTATTCTTGCTCCCTGCAAGATTTCAGTAAACTTAGTGGATTCTCCATTTGCCGTCTCTACCAGGCATTCTTGTTGAAGTTTAGTTAATGGTTGATTGAAAAGTTTGCAAAATGAAGTATTAATAAAACTTTGGTTCGCACCAAAGTCAAATAATACTTTAGCAAAAACATCATTAACTAAAAACGTACCAGCAATCACGTCTGGAATCATCTTGGCTTCTTCCGCAGTCAGAACAAATGCTCTAGCATTCTTAGTTGTCTAGTTGTTCATGGCTGGAGCTAGTTTTGGACAGTTCGGCTTAATATGCCCCTTTTCTCCACAATTGAAGTATACTCCATTGCTGGGTTTCTTCCTACAGTCTTCTTCCTTGTGTTCCGGTATCTTGCAGAAATTGCAGTATGTGGCACATCTTCCCGAATGCTTTTTCTTGCAGGCCTTACAGTAAGGTGTAGAGATAGAACCTATGTTTTTCCAACGGTTAGAATATAGCAGAATTCCTGGGTAAGTTTTTGGACTAGGTTCTTCCTCTGGTCTTCTTCTTGTGTACGTACTAATTCATCAGTCAAGGTATTTGCTAGTTCTACAGCTTCTTCTATGGTTGGTGGTCTAGCTGCCTTGACTACATGCCTAATCTCACTGATTAATCCCCAGATGTAGCGGGAGATTAATACTGGTTCGGGTGATGCTAGGGTTGGCACTATTCTAGCATATTCGAAGAATACGGTAGTGTAACCCTTGCAGTCTACTCCAGTCATTCTAAGGTTTAAGAACTTATTAGCTATTTGTTCTTTTTCATTGGGAGGGCAGAATTTTCTTTCAACATGTTCTTAAACTCAGTCCATTCCATATTGTAAACTCTGTCACTTCCCTTAGACTGGAGAATAGTGTTCCACTATTCTAAAGCTGCATTCTTAAAAAGATTGGAAGCAAACATGATTTTATCTTCCTCTGCACACTTGCTTATTTTTAAGACTACCTCAGTCTTTTCTATCCAACGTAGAGTTGTAATGGCTCCTTCATTGCCCGAGAATTCCATTGGTTTACAAGACCAAAATTCTTTGTAAGAACAACCATAAGACATGGTTTTTCTTCTTTTTGGAATAGGAAATTGAAGTAACGGTCCATTGTTTACGCTGCGACTGGGTTCAGTAGGTGGTCGTTTACTTCCACTGTTAGTTTTATTATTTTCCGCTTCCTTTGTCACACCCCAACCGATGGCGGAAACATCGGGGTACGGCACTAAGCGTTCAGATTGCTCATGAGATTCCATAACACTAGATATTTCAATATAGGTTAAAGTATCAACCATAAAACACCAATTACAAATCATCATCAAATAGTTTCAAAATTTCTGATTTAGCTATGATGTGTTTCTAGGCAGCATCCTAGCAAGTTTCATGAATCCTAGCATCCTGTTAGCCTGCAACATGTATTAAAATAAAGCCAGTACAAAAACGTACTGGCGAGTATACAAGTTTGAGTATATAGCATAATAGATTAAAAGACTCATATCCATTATGTAAATGTTAAAAATAGTTTCAGCCATGCTAGTGTTCGCAGTCCAAGTGATAGCCCAAGTGTCCCGATGCTTTAGGTGTTTTCCCAAGACTCAAGGAAAACTAGAATCCTCCTAACAATACCCCCGAGAATAATGGGGAGGTGCATCTTCCTATAGCGCTACTATTGTTAAGGCGGTACTACACACTCTGGATTAAACGTTCACATAGCATAAAAAATCAAGAATCAAGAATCACAAGTTTCACATACACATAGGATAGAGTTTAGATTCAAAGTATCAAGTTTCATAGTTTAATAGAATACATGTTGCATCCCAAAGTTTAAAATGAAAAGGGATCGAGTATACTCACAGTGATTGCTTAACAGATCAACTGTTATTGGATCAAAGGGAGCTCTTTAGGATTAGCCTGATTAGATTACAATGGATAAGTGTCAGACAGGATAACAAGAATCGTGCAAGTGCCGGATCAGTCACCTGATCGGATGGCCATCCGATCGGATGGTCATCCGGTCAGATAACATGTACTCGTGTGACGGATCGCCATCCGATCGGATGGTCATCCGTACGGATGGCCATTCGATCGAATGGTCATTCGATCCAAGTATTGAGATTCTAAAAAGTTTAACCAAGTGTTCAAATCAGATCACTTCGATCGGATGGTCATCCGATCGGATAGCCGTTCGATCGAAGGACCCTTCGTTGTGCAAGTTTCAAGATTCAAAGTTTCTGATTCAACACTAATCTAAGTGTTTAAAGGTTGTATGTCACATGTCACTTTGATCGGATGGTCGTTCGATCGAACGGTAGTCCGATCGGATTACCATTCGATCGCAGTGGTCCTGTATCCTTTTTGCAACCTTGTAAAATTTCATAGTTTCGAGTCTAACGGTGATGACGTGGTACGTACTAAGACAACGGTAACCACATCAGAGCTCATCCTATCTGATAGGAACCACCCCGTCCGATCAGGCATCTGTTCTTAATGGTGTTTATGTCTGAATCCGTACTCCGGTCATCTTCTCCGGCAACAATCCATTTCCAAGCCGACTCCAGACTAGTCATCAAGTCTATAGTCCGTTTGGGTCCGGATTCCACCGTTTTAAGTAAAAGTTTAAGAAAAGATGGAAGAAAACATGAGTTTTAGCTGAAAAGTTTAGGTTTAGTGAGGATTCGGTGAAAAACACATGAAATTTCTTAGATCTGAGCTAGATCTTGACAGGAATGACATCACACAACTTGTTTGTACAACAGCCATGGTGACGTCATCCTCAAGAGCTCAAATCTCAGAGATTCCATGGTGAAAAGGGTGATTTCAAAGAGGAATTATGTAAAGATTAGTGTATAGATCAAAGATGTTCAAGAATCTAGTGTAAAACATACCGAAATCGCCGAGAAATGGAAGAAAAGTGGTTGTGCGTGCGTTTGGTCGAAGGAGGTTGTCACATCAGTGAAGAATGATGTGACGGGTCCTATTTATAGTGCAAGAGTGGAGGTTAAGGTGGTGTGCAGCAGATCGGATGGCACTTCGATCGAGTGGCCCTCCGATCGGATGGTCATCCGATCGGAATGCCATTCGGTCAATCCCATCCTTTCCGTTTCACCGTCGTTGATTCATTTTGTGAGTTAGGTTAAGCCTTGCGTATCGTTGTGTAATAGAATCACATAACTAGATTATACCATTAACACAAAAAGTTTCCAAGTTTCATAGTTTCCGCCAGTGACACGTCTCCAGTCTCTCATTCAACCAAGTCTCAAGTTTCACGAGTCTCAAGAGTCGAGCACCAAAGTATCAAGAATCAAGAATCTAGCTTCCAAGTATCAAGAATCAAGAATCTAGCTTCCAAGTATCAAGTATCAAGAATCAAGAATCATAGCATTAAGATCCACAAGTATCAAAGTAGCAAGAATCACATAGTTTAGGGACTAAGATTGACAATAGCTAAAAGTTCAGGGACGCAGGTGTTACATCCTTAACCGTTTTGATAATATATGGCATAGCGTCTATAATCCCTTGTGCCACTATGTGTTGGATGGCAGTGTTATCTAATTAGTTCCCGTTATTATAGTTATTCGAGGTTTCTTGATTCACTTCGTTGTCCATCTGGATTATAAACATTTACCAAGTATTAATATCATAGAACAAAAGTTAATGCGAACAATCACACAAACAAACACATTGATCAAAATCGTCGTGCATTGCGACATTTACTCTATTTTATAGGTATCTATATCTATTACAAGTGGCAACTGGAATCTAACATACAATACTAGTTATGCGTCAGTAGGTATTGGATTATCTATATATTTTTTTTCAAACTACACACACACACATATATATATATATATTATATTATTATTATTATTATTATTATTATTATTATTATTATTATCATTAGGGGTTCATCCAGTATTGCATATTTCGCTCGTCGTACTTCCAAACGAGCCTTTCCCCTATTTGTCTTATTCTTTCTCCCTCATCTACCAACTCCTCACCAAAAGTGCGGAGTTCCTGCACGTTTTCGGTACTCATGGGTGGTGGTGGTGCGGGTATTGGGTCAGGGTACAGTGGTACGGGTTCTCCATATGGATATGGGTTTTCTAGTACTTCCCGGACATACTGATCAGCATCCCAGTATGGATCTAGAGGGTCAGGGTAGGGGTATGGTGCTATAGGGTTTGGTATGGGCTCCTCCTGTGGATAGAGTTCTCGATAATCCCTATGTTCATTCTCCCATGGGTCATAAGCTAGAGGATTTGGTAGTGGCTGTGGTGCAATGATTTGTTCTAAGTTTGGGTCTGCGACAGTGGTAGCTAGTATATGAAAGTTGGCAAATCACCTATTGATTATGTCTTGAGTCTGGGCATTCATCTCCCTATTTGCTGCTGCTAAAGCCTTTTGTTGCTCTAATTTCCTCATTCTCTTCCTATGCTCGTGTGCTCCCCGACTGAACCATCCTCTCTTTTTGGTAGGGAATGGTTCTTCAGATTGTGCCTTAAATATGAAAATCCCCTCTTCTGTATCAACTGAATACCCCGAAGGAGTAGGCTGGGAGGAAGTTCCTTCATCTCTAGGAGAACTAGACAATTGACGATAGGCGTCCGACTGACCTTGATCACTCATACTGTAAACTAACAAATTGTCAAATGACACAAAACAATAATATGCAGATATGCACGTAATCACGTAGATTATTTCCTAACATAATGGATAAAATTTTGATGTCAGTAGAACACTTCTGTGGCTGAAATCAGTGGCTGTAGCTCTGATACCACCTTTTGTCGCAACCCCCGACCCCTGACCTGGGAGACGGGCGGTCGCGAGCTACTCAGAGCCGGTGGTATCGGTGTTTATTATTAATTTGGCAAAACCCAAGTTTCCATTAGGTTCAACGGACCCTAATTTTGACCAATTTGACTCAGAACTACACGATACGTGCTTTTTTGCCCTTGATGTGTTTTCCTCAGCGTCTTGCACATTAGGCTCTTCTTCTTAAACCAAGATGATATAACAACTCTCCTAAAAGTCTTATAACACCCCTATACGCCCTAAAATACACCCCGTATACGAAAAACGGGCCCGAAATACCTTTATTTTACAAAAATTAAATAAAAACAAATTTCTAATGTCGCTTGCAAATCTTCGAGAGGCACGTGAAGATTTTCTTCAGCTAGGCACTTCTTGAGGTTCGAGACGTGGAAGGTCGGATGTACGTTGCTGAGTTCCTCCGGTAATTCGAGTCGGTATGCCACTTTGCCAATTCTTTCCAGATTCTTAAAGGGACCCACGTATCATGGCGCTAACTTTCCTTTCTTGCCGAATCGGATCACCCCCTTCCAAGGTGAAACCTTTAGGAGTACGTGATCACCAACTTCAAACTCAAGGGGCTTGCGGTGTTTATCGGCGTAACTCTTTTCACGACTCCGCTGCAACTTTCGTTTTTTTTTCTTTTTCTTCGTGTCTTGTGTGGGTTTGGTTGCTGCTTTTGAATGAAGGTTAAAACCCTAATAACCCCTTTTCATAGTAGATGCGTCAAAGTGAAAGATGATTATTTAAAATGTATATAATGATTCAAATAACAAAAGTCGATATGTCCGAGTGGTTAAGGAGACAAACTTGAAATCTGTTGGGCTTCGCCCGCGCAGGTTCGATAATAATATTTCGTAGGTCATGGGGCATGGTTTTTACTCTCACGACTGCTCTCCACTCAGTCATATTTTTATTTTTTCATTTACAAATAATATTATTATATTTCTAAACAATAAGAATGTGAATAATTTTATTTTCATGAACAACACCATCATGGTGCGGAGTTCCACGTGTGGCTACGGTACCACCTTCTGCCACACTCCTTACCATATAATATATGGCCATGCAGTTAATCATAGTATTAGTTAGGTTATAACCCCGTGTATTATACGGTTGAACAAAATAAATTTTATAGATTAAATAATAAAACAATATATCTTTAAAAACCTCATTTATTATACGTGTTGAATAAATGTAATTTTATATACTAAATAACAAAAGAGTATATCTTTAAAAACCTTTATTATGGTTGTTAGTAAAATCAATGCTTTTGTATTTGTAATTTAGTTTGATATTATTTTATTAAAAAGTGCATATTATACACATAATTATACTATATGTTAAGTTATTGATGTCATCCAAAATGTTTTTCGATTTTATGTCTATCATTATATATACTATAGTAAAATAAAGTTTATTAGAGATAATCATCATTGTAAAGAATAAGAGTAAATTTGTACATTACAAATAAAAAGTAGGTGTCCGTCAAAAAGAAGTAATAATTTAGGTAAAAAGAAACTAAAACATGTAGCTATTACATAACATGTTAGATAATACTAGTAGAAAACCCGCGCGATGCAGCGGGGGTGACACTTTGTATTGCGGTACTGGTTTTTTATCCTATAATAATTGTTGTAGCATCATTGTGGTAGATATACGTCATAAACGTTACACATTGTCATCAGAAGTGCCTAGATCAATAACTTGGCTCCATATCCATTCAGAGAGCCTTTTTTATCTTTCTTTGAGTTTCAAACATCTGATCCTTAAAAAAGGTGTAAAATTTGAATATACAAGTTAAAAGAAGATTAAATAAATATTAATATTACCTCTTCACTGAATTCACGTTAAAGATCAAACTTGTATGGACTAAACATTGCACCATAAGAAATGATCTAAGACTATTATCGTCATCATCCTGCAATAAAACACATACAATATACCACATAACATACGAAACGTGTTAATATAAAAGCTATACAAAAAAAAGCTTAACCTTAAAAAAAGTAAAACCTTAGACGCAACCTTATACGATTGTACGGCTGTTGGTTTGTTCAAATCAGTATGTTCTTCATCGAAATGAATCTGCAAAAAGAAAACAAGTTAGGATTTACATAGGAGTAAAATAAAATCATATGTGCATTCGTGTTCATGAAAACATGTTAATATATTAGATTTATATATAATATCAACTTCCAAATAAAATATGTTAAATGTACCAATTAACACAATGATCCAAACAACACATAAACTATATTATCATAACTCGAATATATAAAAAAAGGTATAATTAGTAAAACATAAACTAACAAAGAACTAACCTTAGAAGCTTCAACCTTTTAAGTTATATTTGGATCCATGCCTAAATGATTTAGCAAATGAAATATAGGTGTGTATTGCTATGTATTTAACGGATAAACTCTAGTTGTGTACTTTAGGGTTTAAATTTTAAAAGTTTGTTTCCCGCTTGGTTAACTATAAGAGTTATTTTCTTCTTTAATCACTTGTACAGTAAAGCATCATTAACTTGTACCTTTTAATCCGTGCGTCGATATTGAACAAGAGCACTACCGAAACGTCGACAAAAATGTGTAGATCGTCATGCTATCTTTGGATTTTTTTAAACATTCTAGTTTATAAGATATGTCAAGAATACGTAAAAAAATTATAAGTTTGTTGTGCAGGGGGAAAAGTGTAACTAATTATCTATAATTATATTAAAAGTCAGAGATCTAAGTGTAATAAGTTTAGGGGGTTAAAAAATAAATAGCGTAATAAGACTAAATTACCCTCATTTTAGGGGTCTATCTATAAATAAAGGGGGGGGGGGGAGTTCTTATTTTTTGCGTATCTTAAAATACCCTTCCCTCATGCATTATAATATAGTATAGATAAACAATGATTAAGGATCTAGTAAAAATGATTAATAGTGTGAAAAGTGTAGGAAATAATATGGTATTGATATGTGTCCTTCAATTTAATTAATTAAAAAGGGCACTAATTTAATTTACTTTAAAGTTTAATTAATTGATAAAAAATAATCTTTGTAACCTTCAGTGAGTTATTTTAGGTTAGTGATACAATTTTATTTTTTACAAAGATTTAAGAATTCAGTTTTATATACCAACTCGGAGATTTTATAAATCATTTGTCTGATTCATATAGATCGAAGGAAACTACGGTTCGTATTTTTTTAATCATTAGTTCTTATTTTTTCGAATCATCAGTTCGTATAAAACATCATACGAATTCCAGAAAACACCACAACTTGAGTCGTAATACAGCCATTGTGTTCTAACATCTGGAATGATTTTTGTTGGATCTGAGTTTGTTTCTGATTGTATTTTGTGTTTGTAATTAAAATGAAGATGGATGAGTGTGCAGCGGAATTATGATGAAAACAAACTTTGCATACAATCAAACGAGAGTAATACTTTGATCAAACATCTTTTCACAATGAATCGGAAGATTGAATTTATTTCAATAACGATTACAATGATTGATGAATGAATGCAAACTCCCCCTCAGCCAGAGCTCAGTTGTTTGTTCGTGCAAGAAGACGATGATGCAAAAGAGCTAATAGAACAGTACAAAGTACTGAACTATTTATAGGCACTTGCAAACCACTGAGCATCTTAGCTGACGTCACCATGAAAGTGACATCTAACCTCCTAACAAACTCTAACCTCTGATCTATACAAGCACTGCTATGTTAACTACTGCTATTTCATTACATTACAAAACAGACTATAGATCAGCTGCTGCAACTTTCCACTGCTGTGAACTCAGCAGTACTTGTCCGGATCAGTAGTGCTTGACTCAAGGCAGTAGATAGAATCAGCAGGGCTTTAGTTCTTTCATCAGATCTTTACTTTGAGCAGCAGTTGTAGATCAGCACTTTGTAATGATTAGCAGATAGGAGGTCAGCAGATATGAAATCACTTTCAAGGGGAGAGATTTGTATGTAAACATCTGCTTATTCTGGATCCACTGCTCTGATCCAGTTTTGGCTTTAATTATCTGTTCCTCTGATAGGGTTCAATCCCAACAATTTTTGTTATTTTTGCAGGTATAAAACACCATACAAATTCCAAAAACACCATGAATTGAATGATAATATAGTCGTGGTGTTTTAACATCTAGAATGATTCTATTGCTATTCCAGATGTTAAAACACCGTGACTGTAATCACAATACAATGTTACAAACTCTAGATGTTAAGACACCATGACTTGAATCATAATTCATTATTTGCAATGTTATGGTGTCTTATATACATTCATGGTGTTTTACTGTAAAACATAGCGCCCTAAATCACAATACAATTAAAACACCATTGTATGAATATAGACAAAACACTATGGACTAAAACATCCGATCGAAACGTAATTTTTTTCTCTATATAAGTATAACAATATGGTACTCATATTAAAGATAAAAAACACCCGTTATTATGGTGTAATTTAAAAAAAAGAGTTACGTATAAAAAGTTATTGACGTTTAAAATAGAAGGGGGAACTTGCATGTGCATTGCATGTGGGTTTCTAAATTTAAAAACATTTAATTTACCTTTATTCCCTTAATCTAGACAATTATTTATTTTAATGGTAAACACTATTTACAGTTTTGTCATTATAATCTCAACCATTAGATTATATATCAAATGGTGTAGAAAATCAAATAAATAATATTAGGCTAAAGGGTGTGGGAGTCATGGTTGGGACATGATTTGCCACGTATGAACATGAATGGAAGGTTATACCACCCCCTTCCCTAATCCACCATGGTTTGCATGGATTAAACCATGGCAATCATGGTCCTCCTTTCCATTTTTCAAGTAATAATTTTCTTTTTCTTTAGACAAAGATAAATTAACATAAATAAGGGGATAGTTGTTTGGGTCATGACCACACCCTTAGAGTAGTGGTTTTGGATTGTGGATTAAAGGTGGGTGACATGACACTGACGTGGAGGGTCATGGTGGTTATGAGGGTCAAGACCAAACCCTATAGCCTTATAAATGAGAAGTATACATTAAATTTAAACTAAATAATAATTATCTATAATTAAGTAGAAGAAATTAAACTATATAATATTTAGTAGGAGAGTTATTTATAATTAATTAGAAAAGATTAAACTAATCAATAATTATCCATAAGATATTGGCAGGAAAATCAGAAGATACATGACCTAATATGATGACAAGTGTCTAAAAAATAGTTTGTTTCATTATACAGTACTAGCGGTAAGACCCGTGTGCAAACACGTGTGACTTCTTAGAAAATCATGCATAACACATATAAATGATGAATATAGTTATATTTATAGACTTATAAATAGATAAGTCAGTCGGTAAATACTTAAAATTTAGAGTATAAAAATGCAAAAATATACAATTTATTAATCTTTTGTGAACGAAATAACATTTGCATTCAAGCATGTTCCTTCTCCAAAAAACAATGTTTTAACTCAACAGTTGTTTCAATCCCCTTCAACCTCAACAAAACACTATTTTAACCTAATAGTGGTTTAAAACTACTGTTTTAACCCAACAACGGTTTCAACCATTGTTTCCTCAAAAAAAAAACTCTTCTTTAACCCAACAGTGGTTTCAAACATCTGTTTTCATCCATCTGGTTTCTTAGAAAACCATGCATAACACATTTAAATGATGAATATGGTTATATTTATAGACTTATAAATAGATAAGTCAGTCGGTAAATACTTAAAGTTTAGAGTATAAAAAATACAAAAATATACAATTTATTAATCTTTTGTGAACGAAATAACATTTGCATTCAAGCATGTTCCTTCTCCAAAAAAAAAATGTTTTAACTCAACAGTCGTTTCAATCCCCTTCAACCTCCACAAAACACTATTTTAACCCAACAGTGGTTTAAAACCACCGTTTTAACCCAACACCGGTTTCAACCACTGTTTTCTCCACAAAACTCTGCTTTAACCCAACAATGGTTTCAAACATCTGTTTTCATCCATCTGGTGTCTTAGAAAACCATGCATAACACATATAAATTATGAATATGGTTATATTTATAGACTTATAAATAGATAAGTCAGTCGGTAAATACTTAAAGTTTAGAGTATAAAAAATACAAAAATATACAATTTATTAATCTTTTGTGAACGAAATAACATTTGCTTTCAAGCATGTTCCTTCTCCAAAAAACAATGTTTTAACTCAATAGTCATTTCAATCCCCTTCAACCTCCACAAAACACTATTTTAACCCAACAGTGGTTTAAAACCACCGTTTTAACCCAACAGCGATTTCAACCACTGTTTTCATGGGAAAAGTATAAAATTAAATATCAAGGAATCCAAAGGACAGTTTTTAAACCTTCAAAAAAAAAAAAAAAAACAGGTTATGATAACTACAATTAACCTCTTCATTTACCATAAGACACATTTACCATAAGACATAAGTGAGTGAGTGACATGCATTAATTGCAAATTACATATCCCCAGGCATTTTGAATTTGAAATTACTGGCAATTTCAAAACATCTGCTAACTTATACATTTGCCAAAGGAAGGACTTTCAACCTCTGCTGGCTTTAAAGGATAGATATGGGCAGAGGTTTTGGGTGAGGCAGACTTTTAGATAGATTTTAAAATGATTTTATATATATTAGGATTTATGATGCAGTAATGACATAAGAAAAACATTGTTGGACAGCCTCTCTGGCTGCCACATCAGCTTTTCTTATGCCACATCGAGATTATTTACCATTATCCGCATTTCAAAAATTCAACAATTGTCTTTTAAAACCTCAGTTGAGCAGGATCTATTGAATATCATCTGTTGTTCTTTAAGATCTGTTGACCCATAGCAGACCTTGCTTCTTCAAACTTTCTTCAGACTATGTCTTCATCAGCAGAGGATCACTTGAAACAGATGTTCTCTTTGGGCAGAGTTTACCTCTGACAGACATTTAGAGGAGCAGATGTTGTGTATTTGTAATTGAGAGGAAATTCTTCAAAAAATTGTTGACTTACCAAATAATAAAAAAATAATAAAATTTCAAACCTCTGTCATAAAAAAATCTCTTCATTTAAAGGCCAACAATACTCTACATAGTAAACACATGCTTCTACAACTCCGGCAAACAAAGATGTTGCGAACCTCTATTAGGCAACAACAGATGTTGCCAACAGTACTCTTCATTTAAAGACCAACAATACTCTACATCTAAGCAGTTAAAGCGGTAAAATATCGGATAGCGGTCAAGGTCCGCTATATGATATATAGGTTATAGCGGTGCTATAGCGGTGATGAATATTATTAATTCATTAATGTGATGTGTTATAGAGGCTGCAAGTAGGGTTTTCGATACTGACATTGAATGAGATTGTTAAATATCTGAAGTTAGAATTTTGGTACACAGATGGTTATGTAAACATTGTGATAGATATATTTAAAAATGGATTGATTAAAATCCAATATCTCTGCATTGCTTGTGTTACCCTTTTATCTCTGTAGTTATAACAATCATAACCTGCAAGTTACAAATAAAACAAAACAGATTTCAAGCTAGAAAACAAGTATAGAAGACTCAAATCAACAGGAGGGAACACAGAGATAAAAGGGTAACACAAGCAATGCAGAGATATTGGATTTTAATCAATCCATTTTTAAATATATCTATCACAATGTTTACATAACCATCTGTGTACCAAAATTCTAACTTCAGATATTTAACAATCTCATTCAATGTCAGTATCGAAAACCCTACTTGCAGCCTCTATAACACATCACATTAATGAATTAATAATATTCATCACCTTAACACTCTAACATACCTTGTCAAACTCCGGCAACCTTCTCCTCTCTCCGTCATAATCTCCGGCATCCTTCGCACTGGTTCAAACCAGATTCCTCTTATTCCAATTCCTTTCATTGCCGGTTTGTTTCACTGCTTCAAACTCCGGATTTAGATTCAACAACAAATTTAATGCCACTTTTGTTTCCAATTCGTGCCCTAAATCGGTTACCGAAACCCTAGAGGTTTTATAAACGCGACTAAATTTCACTAAGAATTAATTACTTGTGAAAGTTGTTTCCTTTATAGAATTCTGATTCGGATCTGTAATTATTGATCACTAGATCTTGATTTTGGAGAATTAGGGTTTTGAGTTGTGGATGTATGGTAGAGAGGTGGAACTTTAATCGTGGTATGTTTGTTTGTGTGTGTTGAGAGAGAAAGAGAGAGTTATTTTTTAATATATAAATTAATCCCTCAATAATAAGTTATTTACACAATAACCCCTGGAAAGATGAAAAGACAAGTATGCCCTCATGTGCACGGCACATGACCATATTTAACCAAAAAATCTGACTGAGTTACGCTTAAAGGACAAACCTTGCAAGATTTTGAAACATAAAGTACAAAACTTGTTAACTTTTGCGCTAAAGGACAACGTCTACAATTTGGTGTAAACACAAAGGATAAAACTTGTAATTTACTCATTAAATTAAATGCTTGTGACGACGGGCCTCACTGGTAGCCCAGTGAACCCGTCTTGGGTCTCTATCGTTTGGGCTGATAAGTGAGCCCATTCCGGACACTTTCTCTTAAGAATATAAGTACGAAAAAAGGCGGGAAACCAAGAAGAATCCAAGGCTCTGCAAGTATAATAAATGCATGATGGAGAGAGAGATAGAAAGGTCGCCGGAAGTAAAGTACACTCAGCTGGCTTCATTAAATGAAGTCTGTAATCCTGCCGTTGGGGCTCAGACACGTGTCTGAGCTCCCCAAGGTTACTGTAGAACCGTTAGATGGTTTCGACAAAGGTTCCCGAGAAAGATAAGCCATTATCTTTATATAAGGAAGGTAAACCATTTGATAAAACACACACGGAGAACTCCTCTCATTGAATACACATTTACCACATTAAATCCGACAACCTCGGACCACATTTATTACCATATCATTCCGAATTCACACCAAAGAGGATATTCCTGCGATTCTCCTCGTCGGAATAGGCTTCTCGTTTATCTCCGGCAAGTTTACTTACTCTCACGCCGGAGCTTGGTCACGGATTCCCCCTCCGGGGTCCTCCGTGACGAGGCTAACGGTTTTATTTCCTGTAGGACAACAAGGCAAGGTTCATACAAAGTTGATGAGGCCCCTTGACCGTCATCTGTGACCTGAGGACTCGACAACTTGTTTGACAATTAAGAAGAAATAGTATTTGTCACTCACTCACTCACTCACAAGCATATGAAATAATATGAAACATAGATAGGTTAGTATTATCTCTCAAAGATTGCTTGCTGCTATATAATATAATACTGTTAGGTAACATTTTGAAGAAACTTCAAAATTTGTTCGACAAAAGAAACTTGAATTCAGACAAAAACACCAATCCTCCTCCTCAATTCAAATTTGGAATCATCAATAACTCCGACATGTTCTTTTTTGAATAAATCACATACTATTTCACAGGATTAGGATCAAATACAAAGGATCCTAATTGTAAGAAGTAGAAGAAGGATTTATAGAGTGACAAGTGTCCAATAACCTAAAAAAACCCACTACACAAAAAAACCCCACTACAAAAAAAAAAAAAAAAAACCTTAAACATCCACCACCACCAAACACCTAAACCCCCACCCCCCACATCACCCACCCAAAGGGGTGGGGGGGTGGGGGTTTAGGTTTTGGGTGGTGGTGGGGTGGGTGTTTAGTTTTTTTTAGGTTTTTGGGGGGTGGGGGGGGGGTTAGGTTTTTTTAGGTTTTTGGGGGGTGGGGGGGGGTAGGTTTTTTTTAGGTTTTTGGGGGAGGGGGGTTAGGTTTTTTGGGGGTTTTTTTGGTGAGGTATAGTTTTTTGTTTTTTTTTTTTTGCCCGGAGGGGGGGGGGAGGGGGTTGGGGTGAGGGGTGGGGGGGGGGGTTTAGGTTTTTGGGTGGTGGTGGGGTGGGGTGGGGTGGGTGTTTAGGTTTTTGGTGGTGATGTAGTGGGTTTTTTTAGGTTATTGGATACTTGTCACTCTATAAATCCTTCTTACACTTCTTACAATTAAAAACCTTTGTAGAATAACTTGACTCCTATTTCACATTCTACTTACTCAACTAATTAATATTCTCAACAACATAGTGGGTTTAGGTACTCTTGATGTGGTGGTGGGGTGGGGGTGGGTGTTTAGGTTTTTGGTGGTGATGTAGTGGGTTTAGGTACTCTTGATGTGTGTATATGTATGTATATATTGCTCAACTTTTATTTTATTGATCATTTGCTAATTTGTTTAATTAAAAATTATAGATGGTATTTGACATATTTTTCATAGAGAAAGCAAGTTGTAGTGATGAATTATAAGTCAACTCTTCCGTTGTTGGCTTTATTCAAGAAAGGTTCTCGTTTTGCCATATAGACTTTCACACCCACCAACTGTTTGATATAATTCCTCAGTGAGTTCAGTTGTTTTCACAGTCTCATTACTAATTCATACAGAAACATAACAACACATATTCTCTCTCATTGTC
>JARYGA010006203.1:0-42076 GCA_030545235.1 Helianthus tuberosus
GACAGACACTTCTTCAGATTCGACATGTGAAAAACGTTGTGAACTGCACTAAGTTCTACGGGCAGGTTTAGTTTTGTAGGCCACTTTGCCTATCTTCTCAATGATTTCAAACGGTCCGACATAACGTGGATTGAGTTTGCCCCTTTTGCCAAAACGAACCACACCCTTCCAGGGTGAGACTTTGAGAAGAACCCGATCCCCAACTTGGAACTCGAGTGGTTTCAGACGCTTGTTTGCGTAGGCTTTCTGACGGTCGCGAGCTGGCGCCATGCGTTGTCGTATCTGAGCAATTCTTTCCGTTGCGTCTACCACCAGTTCTGGATCCGTGGTCTGACTGTCACCCACCTCTGCCCAACAAAGAGGTGATTGGCATTTACGCCCGTACAATGCCTCAAATGGAGCGGCTTGAATACTGGTGTGGTAACTGTTGTTATACGAAAACTCCACTAACGGGAGATGTTTTTCCCAGCCGTTGCCGAAATCGATTACACATGCACGAAGCATGTCTTCTAGAGTTTGGATGGTGCGTTCAGACTGCCCATCTGTTTGCGGATGGTAAGCTGTGCTCATGTCTAATCGTGAGCCAAAAGATTTGTGCATTGCTTGCCACAGTTCTGAAGTAAAACGTGCATCACGATCGGAAATAATAGAGGTTGGCACCCCGTGCCTCGAAACCACTTCCTTAAGATAGACGTTCGCTAGAGTGGAGAACTTATCCATTTCCTTGATAGCCAAGAAGTGTGCAGACTTTGTGAGTCGATCCACGATCACCCAAATAGTATCATTCCCACGTTGAGATCTAGGCAGGCCAGTAACAAAATCCATGGAAATTTGCTCCCATTTCCATTGTGGTATCTCTGGTTGTTGGAGTAGGCCCGATGGTTTCTGATATTCAGTCTTGACTCTCGCACAAGTCAAACACTTTCTAACGTAAGTCGCTATGTGAGCTTTCATGCTAGGCCACCAATATGTAGTTCTGAGATCGTGGTCATCTTATCTGAACCAGGATGTACTGAGTAGCGAGACTTATGTGCTTCATCCATTACAAGTTCTCGTATATTGCCATAAAGTGGGACCCAGATGCGTCATGTTACATAGTAGGCGCCGTCTACCTTTTGTTCTAACCGTTGCCTTGAGCCGCGTAGGGCTTCAGCCCTGACGTTTTCTGGTTTCAATGCTTCTACCTGAGCATCTCGTATCTGTGCAGGAAGACTAGACTGGATGGTAAGTTGTAATGCTCGCACACGCCTAGGTGTAGTATCCTTTCAACTGAGGGCGTCAGCCACAACATTTGCCTTGCCCGGATGGTACTTGATGGCACATTCGTAATCATTCAGTAACTCGACCCATCGACGTTGTCGCATGTTTAATTCCTTTTGCTTGAAGATATGCTCGAGACTCCTGTGATCGGTGTAGATAGTGCACTTGGTACCGTACAGGTAATGTCTCCATATCTTGAGTGCGAAAACAACAGCTCCCAGCTCTAAATCGTGTGTAGTGTAATTCCTTTCGTGAATTTTAAGTTGGCGCGAGGCGTAAGCGATGACTTTATTCCGTTGCATCAACACACACCCAAGACCCTGAATAGATGCGTCACAATAAACTACAAAGTCGTCTGTGCCTTCAGGCAATGAGAGAATAGGTGCGCTACAAAGTCTATCTTTCAAGTGCTGGAAAGCAGATTCCTATGTATTACCCCAACGATAAATAACGCCTTTCTGAGTTAGTGAGGTAAGGGGTTGTGCAATCTTGGAGAAATCTTTGATGAACCTTCGGTAGTAGCCTGCCAAACCCAAGAATTGGCGGATTTCCGTTGGTATGCGAGGTGCAGGCCAGTTCTTAATCGAGTCTACCTTAGATGGATCAACATTAATCCCATCCTTGTTTACCACGTGGCCTAGAAAGTGAACTTCACGAAGCCAAAAGTCGCATTTTGAAAACTTGGCGTACAACTGTTCTGCTCGAAGGAGTTCCAAAATGAGTCGTAAATGTTGTTCGTGTTCCTCCTGACTCTTAGAGTAAATCAGAATGTCGTCGATGAATACAATCACAAAATTATCCAAATAAGGCTTGCATACTCTGTTCATAAGATCCATGAAGACTCCAGGCGCATTTGTTAGCCCGAATGGCATGACCAGAAATTCGTAATGGTCGTAGCGTGTTCTGAATGCTGTTTTGGAGACGTCCTCGTCTCAGACTCACAGTTGGTGGTAGTCTGACCTCAAATCAATCTTTGAATAGTAGCTCGACCCTTGCAGCTGGTCGAACAAGTCGTCAATGCGTGGAAGAGGATAGCGATTCTTTACGGTCACCTTGTTTAGTTCGCGATAATCTATGCACATACGGAAGGTACCGTCTTTCTTCTTCACAAACAACACGGGAGCTCCCCAGGGCGAAGAGCTAGGACGAATGAAACCCTTATCCAAGAGTTCTTGCAATTGCTTGGACAGTTCTTCCAGTTCGGTTGGAGCTAAGCGGTAAGGTGCTCGAGCTATGGGTGCTGCTCCAGGAGCTAGCTCGATCTGAAATTCGACCTGGCGATGAGGAGGTAGCCCAGGTAATTCTTCGGGAAATACTTGAGGAAAGTCGCGTACAATTGGAATATCCTTAATCTTCTTCTCTTTCGTTGATGCGTCAGTAACAAGTGCTAAGATAGCGGTGTGACCCTTTCGCAAACACTTCTGGGCCTTAAGGAAGGAGATGATGCCCACTACAACACCACTCTTGTCGCCTTGAATTTCGAGAGGTTCCTTTCCAGAACGGGGAATACGAACAATCTTCTCTTTGCATAGAATCTCTGCTTGCTGTTGGGACAACCAATCCATCCCAATGACGATGTCGAAACTACCCAAAACTATGGGAATGAGATTGATAGAGAAATTCTGACCAGCGAGGATAAGATTACAACCCTTAACTATGTGTGTGGCCTCTAGACTTTTACCATTTGCTAACTCTACAACATGCTTGGTGTTCAAAAGTGTTGGTGTGTGCTTTAACATTTGACTAACTTTTAGAGACACGTAACTGGTATCGGCACCCGAATCAAATAAGACAGTAACATAAAAGTCGTCGAGAAGAAACTTACCCATCACCACGTTAGGATCATTCCTTGCGTCACCCTGACCAATCACGAATGCTTGACCTCGGGCGCCATTGTTTCCATTGTTTCCCCCGTTGTTGTTCCCATTGCCCTGATTATTGTTGTTGTTGTTGTTCGGATTTTGATTTAACTGGGGGCAGTCCCGCTTGAAGTGGCCTTCAGCACCACACTGAAAGCATCCCCTGTTGCCTCGTTGTTGCTGTTGCTGGTCCTGTGGAGCGGGTGGTTGTTGTTGATGGTCCTGATTCGCAGGTCGTGAGCTCCTGCAATCCTTAGCTTCATGACCCATCTTGAGACACCTCTAGTAATGACCCCTGTTGCACTAACCACTGTGGTGCCTGTTGCATCTGTTGCACTTTGGGTGGTTTCCTCGATATCCACCCTGCCCTTGACTACCAGAAGATTGCTGACCAGGGCTCTGATAGTCGTCAGTCCTTCGCTGCTGTGCCTGGGACTGAACTGAAGTCGAACCTTTGCTGGAGGCTCCATCCCATTTTCGCTTGATATCACTGGGAGTAGCAGAAGAAGTAGTAGTAGTAGCACCAATACGTTTAGGCAGCTTGTTCTGTTCCACTGCTTGGTCTGTGAGACGATGAGCAAGACGAGTAACATCCTGGATAATAGCAAGGTTAGCAGCAGTCACATGGCTTTGAATCTCTGGTACTAAGCCTTTGAGGTACAGCTCAATGTGCTTGATGGGAGGATCCACCATAGTTGGACATAACACTGCCAGTTCGTTGGATCGTTTCGTGTACGCTTCTATCTCTGACCCCGTCATCTTCAGGTTAAAGAACTCCACTTCCAGCTTGTGGATATCATCACGACTACAGTATTCACGTTTGATCAGTTCCTTATAATCATTCCATGGGGTGGCATTAGCAGCCGCCAGCCCCAGCATCTGAACTTGCGCGTTCCACCAGGTTAGTGCAGTGCCTTCGAGAGTACCAGTGGCATACTTCACCCTACGAGCCTCAGGGCATTCACACATTTCGAAGACTGACTCGAGCTTCTCGAACCAGTGGAGGAGTCCAACGGCCCCTTCAGTGCCACTGAAAGTAGTAGGACGACAGTCCATAAAAGTCTTGAAGGTGCACACAGGTGGCTGAGCGTGTTGACCTGCCGTGTGCGTAAGAGTAAACAAAATTAAGCACAAGTGTTGGGTTACGAGAGTAGGATCTAAAGATCCTAGAGTAAATTGTGATGGCAGGTTATACCTCCTGCCTGGACAGCTGCGAGCGCTGCAGTAACTTGTCCAGTGATCAAAGCCGCCAACTGGGCTTGAGTTAGGTTAATGCGTCCACTCATGATCTTCATATCAAAGGAAACATGAGTGAGAAAGGTTCGCAACAGTGCGATGACAGAAGAGAATAAGCACACACGTGTTTTCAAACAATAGTTGTTATGTTTATCTAAGCATACCATGATCAAAGTTCTATGTAATCTAGCAAGTAGGCAATGTAAACATAAATCATATCACCTAGAATGTCGAGTCTTGCACGTGGAGCGAAGCGTCGTTGTGGATCGTGGAGCACTGTTCAGGTTATAGTCTGGTTTTAACAAAAACTTTGTTCCCTTATTAAAACCAAGTTCACTATAACAAATGGCTCTGATACCAATCTGTCACACCCCCAAAATCCACACGCGGAGTATCGCCGCTTGGAGGCGTGACATGACCAGGATCAAGCCACCAATCATATTGAACATAACAAGTAATAAGTAAAATTCAACCACACAATATGAAAGGTGTTTCAAATCAAAAACGTAGTTAAGTGTTTAGCGGAAGCATAATTGTAAACCCCAATATAAGTATTAAGTACGAAATAAAGTAATATTTTTAGCATGGCACACACTGCCATGTCCCACAACGACCACGCCTCCCTGTGCAAGCTCCATGAGTACCTAACGACCTGCAAGGCATGTAACAACGAGTCAACAACAAAGTTGAGCGAGTTCACAGTTGGTTGTTTAGTTATAGCATTCGTTTCGTAAATCGTATGTTCGTTTTGTAAACCATGTATCGTATTAATAGTAATGATAGTACGAGTAGTTATTCAATCCCATTCCCAACCCTTGGGAATCCCATGCCTTGGAAAGAGTGTGAACTCACCTTGGTTTGCTCGGTATGCTAAGTTATATGCCCACAATTAATCAGTCAAGTCCTATTGTTATGCACGTATATTCAATCAGTTCAAGTTCGTAAAGATTCACATGCAATCTATGTCACGAAGTGTGTTTAAGCAATTATCACGTATCATATAAGCAGTTAATCAAATTCATGCAATTCAAGCCTTACTTACATGTCTTTCACAGTTCGTTCTAACATAGTTATTCATTAACATATTTGACAGGGTTAACTGGCTTAACAAGGTTAACAAACTAACAGATTTAGCATATTTAACAAGAATAATAAACTAACATGGCTAATTAACTAACACAGCTAACAATCCCATTGGAGTTACACACTTAACAGACTTTTCGAAGTTAATGGGCCTAACAGTGTTAACACTTAACAGAGTTGCATGTTTAACGGAGTTACTTATTTAACAAGGTTACATACACAACAAGGTTATATGCATAACTTAACAGAGTTAACATCTAACAGATTTAATCAACTAACTGCGTTTACCGAACCAAGCAAAATTAATAACTTAATAGAACTAGTGTGTCACACACTGGACAAAATCACATGCAACTAATTCATACTCTAGGCGAAAACACTTTGGACGAAATCCCTAGTGGCGAAAACCCTTGGGTTTTCGTTGAACCTAAGGTGTGACGAAAACACCTAGTGTTTTCGTTGCCCCCGTGTTTTCGCTGGTTCATCATCATCAACAACAGCAGTTACATATTACAGAAAACTTCGCTAAAAGATTCGACGGTAACAACAATAATCAGTCCATCAGAGAAACTAATACATTTGCATAAACACTCAGTCATCAGTACAACCAAAATCATCATTCAGACATCAAGTAATCAGAATTAATGTAGTCAAAATTATTGGGATCTATTCAAGTAACAGTCTCGTCTGACAAGTAACCACATATGATCACATGACTACCAGAATTTATCCTCACATAATCATACAATAAACAAAGATCTAATTACTTATATTCATCATTCAGTTTTACGTTCACAGTTAATTACATGATACAACAAATCGTCTCTGATGAAATAAATCAAATAAATATCCATGGTAGATTACTCACCCAACCAAGATGAACAACGAATATGAAAGAAAAGCTTCGAGATCCTAGGCTTGCCGTCGCACAGGGATAAGGGGAGAGAAGTGATTAGGGTTTGCCAGTTAAAGACTTCGTGAAAAGGTTATGAACAAGACTCTATATCTAATCGCTACTGGGCCAAAGCCCATTTGATTTCGTTGGCCACAAGGTGGATGAAAACACATGTGTGTTTTCATGAGGAGGGTGTTTTCGGATGGAGGGTATTCAGCCAAAGTTCCATTTTTAAAATACACATATCCCACCATTAACAAGAAACATATTATTACATACACTCAAATGTAATTGCACACCATATATAACACATCAATCACAATATGATTTAACATATTAAAAACATGTACAGTTGCGAAACAAACAAGTCGTGTAAACAAACAACTTAAACAATTTACGTGCAATTAATGCGAAGATGGAAATCCTGGAAACTCGAGTTGTCACACCATCCGACCAACTTGCTCCCAAGTCATTCTCAAGCACTTTTCTCTCGATTCAAGGCTACTTCGTAAGTAATTCCTCTCAAATCTTGTACAATCATCATCACTACACACTTTTCTATCTTCTTTTCCAACAAAATCACTAATTTTCCTCCCGAAATCACCTGATTTAGACTGCTTGAAGATGGTGTTCACTTGGTGACATCATCCCATCAAGTTTGGTTCAGATCTAAAGGATTTCCACACTCATAACTTGAAATCTTGTTGAGACTTTGACATATTTCAACATTTTTCAACTGATTTCAAACTTCTCTTCAACTTTTCTTCAACATTCTACACAAAATCGATGGAATCTATGCTCATTCAGACTCTCTGCTCACTTCCTAGTTGAGAGCCGGCTTGAAAACGGATTTTCACCGGAGAGATGACCGATTAACGAGTTGAACATGAGACTTCATCAAAAGAACAGTGAGTACGATCGAATGGGGTGATTCCCATCCGATCGAATGAGCTGGTTCCTGGTGTGTTTCCTATTGTTTGGCACGTCATCCCACCGTCTCCGTTAAACTTCAAGCTTTTACTTATAAAATTTTACGAAAAACTACAAACTACCATTTTCGCACTCGAATAGCCATCAGATCGAATGGCCATTCGTCCGGATGGCCATCCGACCGGATGACTGTTGTCTACACTTTACATTATTTAAACGCTACAACGTGTAACACCTCGTAAAATCACGACTAATATAATGAAGACACGTGTCATAGACTTTAAACATGTAATGATTTGATCTGGAGGGACTAAAATTGACAAACAATGTAAATGTGTAAGTATAAGGATCCAAAGTGTCAACATGCCATTCTTGTGCCTCTGATTGACCTCATACGACGTTCGTATTCTTTAACGAATAAATTATCACGCATGGAAAGTCGTTTGTGTTTAAAATAAGGATCTTACGAAACATGGGGGTTAAAAGTGTTAACATGTTAACATATACCTCTGAGTAACCTTTTAACGAACCCAAAAACATTGTAATAATTATATATTTGGTTCTCAAGAATATTGGATATTTATTTTGTGGAGTTTCAAAGAAATAAAGACTTTTCGGGTGATCGTACAACTAACCGGGAGCTTAACGGAGTTAGTTAATGACCAAAGGTCCTTAAAAGTTAACTATGGGGGTCTTAAATGCAATAAATGAAAGTTAAATAAACTTATATTGGACCAGGGACCAAAACTGCAAAGTTTAAAACTTGTTTTCCGGTCATAGAGGAGTGTTGCGGCCTGCGTAGACTCCTTAAGAGTCTTACGCGGCCCGCGTGAAAGTTCCAGATGCAGAAAAATTAGGACAGCTGCATGTTCAGCCTGTTGCACTGCCTTTGCATGCCTGAATTCGATACCAGGGACTGTGCCAATGGTTTTTCATGCACTAGTGACACCTGGTAACATCTGGGATCAAAGTAGGGGCATGTGGAATGATCTTGTGAAGTGGAATTTGCCATATAAAGGCCTTGTTCTTCATTGTTCAATTGCACACTTTCAAAATCACTTCAAAACTCATTCTCTGGAGTCCCTTGGAGCTCTAGGAAGCTTTCCTCAGTTCATATTTCGTGCTAAGAGTTATTGTAAGCATTCTTAGCCCCCTAAGTACAAGTTTTATTAGTTTAATGACCAAAAGTCAAAGCCATCGTAATTAAGCTTTGACTTAGTGATTAATCACTAATGGTCCAGCCATTATTCGAATTGAAAGTGGCAATGAGTTGGTAATTATGTAGGTAATAAACCCTTAAAAGGGCACCTACTGATTTCCACTCTAACTTGGTCAATTGTCGGGTCAAAGTTATTAATAAAAAGTCAACAGAATCTATTTTTGCAAATAAATTCATAACTAGCAATGCACAGGTTAGGAAACATGGTTAAACACTAAAATAACTTGGTAAATAATATAAGAACATGTTTAGGCATGTTCAACCCGACGATTCTGAGTTTAGGCTCGGTTCGGAACCGAAAGTCGCAAAAGTAGACTTTTGCTTTGACTCTCAGTTCTGACCCGACTTAGCTTGTTTTAGATATGCCTTAAGGTTCCTTTAGGACCATATTATAGGTTAGTATAACCCTCTGAGGTTATACAACTTGGTTCCATAGAAATCCTAGATCATTTGCATGTTTCCGTTAAATGCTTAAATGTCGACCATAATGCCCTTTTGATATTAAAACGAGATTTTTGAAAATGTGAGAGGACAAAAACCTTTATTACTGATATTTAAGTATGTCCTAAAAGTTTGACATCATTTTATGGTCTAAAATGAGAATTATGCACAATATCGTAAATGAAAGCCTTTTTATTAATTAAACGACATTTTCGACATAAATCCTATTTAACCCAAATTTTGACACCAAACCTTTTACCCACTGATGTAATATAAAATTTAGGGATTTTTGAAATTTTTATTAAATTTTTAACTGATCATAACAAAGGGTTCTTGCATAGGCTCGGTAATTGACGATAATGCCCTTTTTGCTAATAAAATGAGTTTTACACATCCTTTACATATCAAACCTTTTTCTACTGATTTTATATAATAAATAAGTTTTTTTAAACTGTAAATGTTGGTCAAAATCTCATATTTCCTTATTCAACCCGAATATCGTCAAATACCGATTTTTATGCGATTTAGGCGCATAGTATGGTTTAAAACCATATTAGGCACCTAAGGTTTGTTACCTACTGAAGTTATGAATAAATTTTTATACTTTAACAGTAAGTAAAAGTTTTGAACTCAGATTTCTAAATTTAACCCTTAAAGCATATGTGAAATGACCAAAATGCCCCTACGGTGCATAGTTTGGCCGTAAATGATAAATTTCACATATGTGAGATATCTTACTGATATGACTCGATAAAATAAATATTTTTACTGATTATTAAAGATCAGAAACTCAGATTACTATTTAACCACTTTTATAAACATTAAAATGACCAAAATACCCCTACGGGGCATAAATTGGTTTTAAATTCGTTTTGGGCATATTGGATGGTATCCTACTGATATCACAACATATTTAAGGCATATTAACTTGAGGAACCTGTTCATGACTCTTTTGGTTACCCGTTATGCATTATACGCGTTCGGTATGGTTTATGTAACTAGTTTGCATAAATTAACCGAAACGGGTCAAACCTTATCATTTTTACTTCAAAATCCAGAATGTGTCTAGTTTACCCATATTATACAAGTCTTCAAACTTGTCGGGTCTAAATTACATTCTAATCCGGTCTTCGCTTAATCTTGTGTTTTGAACCGTAAACCTTTCATTAAAACTAACCGGTCTAAGTTAAGACTTAAATAAGACCCGTTAGAAATCTAATAGGTTATTAAAACCTTCGTTCCAGATTAGGAGCCCAGTAAAAGCTATCCGTACTTGCTGATTGATATACGGCTGGGATAAAATTTATATTTTTGCTCAGGTAAATACTTTTAACTTATTTTCCCTTAAACTGGCTTGGGGTACGGTATTTAATAATACCGCTTGGTCGGGTATTGAATCTTTAATCAAATAATGGTTAAATCATTGAGATAACCCGTTTAATCTGTTTTGTTTGTTTTAAGCCTTTGGGGGGGGGGGTTAATGACCATGTCCTGGATATCCTCGGCTCATTCATTGAAATGGCCACGACTTAAGCACGGGGTGTAGGCGTACACCTGTCGGTGTGTATGTAAAAAGATATACCCGCTTGTTGAGAATAACTCGTCGTGGGTTTATATTATGTGGTGTATCTATTAATCTTTAACCCGGTACTTCTAACCCGGGCTACTGAATGTATGACAAATATATAATTCTTTTACAAGATTATTTTTAAATAATTATCCCAAGTTATAAAAGAATATTTGTGCCTTGTGCATTTAAATCAATTTTCTTAAATAATTTCAAAAGTGTCGGTTAATTGTATTTACCAGTGTAAACTGACGTATTTTCCAAAAAGGTTAAGTGCAGGTACTAAGCGAAATGGGCTGGCTACTCCTAAGTATTAAATAAAGAGTCTTGCAAGCTTGTGATGCTTAAATCTGTTGAACAATATTTCTTTTTTTTTTAGATCCGCCTGTGGATCCATCTTACAACCTGTTTGTAATATTCTATGTTACTTTCAAATCGGTTTGTATAATTATTACTTTTAGATTTCCGTTGTGCATTAAACTGTGATTATTGACTATGATGATATCAACTACGTCACGATACTCCCCACCAGGCCCACCGGTAATACGTGGAAATATCGGGGTGTGACAGGTTGGTATCAGAGCCAACATTGAGTGAATTAAACACTAGCCTTTTGTGTTTAATCTCAATGACACAGTTTGCACATTCCTTGACCTCCGAGTCTAGGCTAACGACATAGGACTAATCCTAATCTTATTGTTTTCTTTTATTGGTTTGGCAGGAACAAGAAAATGCCGCCACGATTCGGAGGACGAGGTGGACGGGGTAAGGTGCCAATCACAGCCCCAAATGATCACGAGGCCGGGCCATCACACCGGCGAACTCCATCAGGGACTTTAAGCTCAAGTCCCCACGAGGATTGGAGGACTTACCTGGAGCCAGCGAGGTGTTCAGTCTCTCTCAGTTCATCGCCATCGTACCACAACTCATTCGGGCTCCACCAGAACAATGAGTCCGACCACTCGCGCCACTCCTACCTCCCGTTGCAACGTTCGGGTTCTCACCGTGCCTTTCAGGACCCGACCCCCTACTTTCAGAGCCGGTTCAACCTGGCAAACGTGAGTGAAGAACCAATGGGCCATAACCCATTGGGATCAGAAGACCATTTTCTTGAAGCTAAGGATATGGATATGGACGAAGAACCAACGCATCCCATTGAGATTTCAGACGGGTCATCTTTTCATGGCACACCATACCGTGGCCCAGACAGTTTCCAAGAAAGGTGGTCAACTTACCACTGGGAGTTTACTCCCCCTTTCAACCCACCTCAGCAGTAGCAACAGCAGCAGGATCCCTCTGAGGATTCGCGTTTCCAGGCGGTTACGCCACCGCCACCGCCGCCGCTAGAGCAACAGCTGCCTCCCGAACCGCCGAGGTGAAGAAGATCAGGTGCACGGATGTCCGTGCGAAGAGGGGATTTTCACTTCAGCACCCCTCAACACTCCAGTGGTAGCCACTACCCGCCACTATATGAAGACCCGCAGATGGGTGGGCCTTCAAACCCAGTTTCAGAGGTCGACTCAGCTCCAGTCGCACCACCACCACCAATGGGTTATGATAACCCAATTCCTTCCTACTCCGGTGCAGCGGCGTATAACCCTTTTGATCAGCCAGCTTATCCTGGCTACAACTACTACAATGCCCCTGTCGTCGACCCATACCTCGAGGCGGCCAACTACAATGCTCTTCACCCAGAAGAACCTTTCGCGGCTTCATACCTATCAGGGTACCAAGCGTATGGGTATCAATACCCACCACCTCCTCAACATCCACTTCAGCAACCGCCGCAGCCGCCACTGATCAAGCAACCGCAGCAGCAGGAGATTCTTCAGAGGTTGAGCCAGGTGGAACGAGAGGTTCAAGAGGAGCGTAGAAGCCACCGAGGATTTCTTAAGGGTTTGGCGAATCTGATCAAGGGGAAGAAGAAGAGGGATTTTTGAAGATTCCTTATTTATTTGTGTTGTAATTTTTATTTTTTCAATTAAGTCCCTGTGTGGACATTTATTTATGTATTTGGTCCCTGCGAGGACTTGTATTGTTGTTTTAGCCCCTGTGTGGGCAAGTTATTTGTGTAAAAGTCTCATTTAGGGCATCTATGTACTTCTCTTTATTTATTTATGGAATGTTTTAATTTTAAAAAAAAAATTCATCTTGTCATCACATGCATAAATATAATATATGAAATAAATCAAAATATCATTCCTTTTTGTAATTGATCTGCCATTAATTATTAAATGAAATATTAAAGGTAAAAACCTAGCCCATGTGTCATTCTAAGACAGGGCCATGATGGTAGTTCGTTTTTAAGATTCAAATTCTTGTTAACATAAACATGATTAACACTCCTGGCAAATGTGATTCGATAAAATCACACAAGTCATCCTTATATTGGATCTTTCCAATTCCTTTCCTTTATTTATTATTTAAACATCCATTAGTGATGAAGTACCTACAGGCCATACTTATTGTCCTTTGAGGCAAAAGACAGTTGTAGTCTACGGCTCCCTGTCAAGAAAAGGTAATGAACTATGTTCAAACCTTAAAGCCCCGGTCTTACGAGATCAAGGCTTATGAGTAAAATGTCCTTGTGACTAGGCCTTTTGTGCCACTCTAATATCTCTAATAGATTATAACTAGGGATAAATTATTATGAAAATACTAAATAAAATAACCAATATGGTTTATATTTACCATGGTTAATGAATTGTCAAATGACAATACCATAATAAGACTTCTGAATAAATTATTGTCATCATTTTTATTGTAGCAATCAAGATACATCGCTGAATCAGAAGAAGTCAATAGTCACCCTCGAGAGAATAACGATACCACCAGGATTAATGTAGCTGGTGCAGACTTACAAGTATTAATAGATAATGTTGTTACTCGAGCTCTAGACAGACAATTCAAGGAATCAAGTGGTACTCGTAGCAAGACCCTATCTGTAGCTCATGCAAAACCACCCTCCAAGAATCATGTATCTCATAAGGACGAAACTCATCATTCATCAAATCAAAGGAGTGTTCCGTCTAAGAATATTGTGCTCAATGAAGAGCCACGTGTTAAGACCTGCTCTTACAAATATTTTGTCTCCTGCAAGCCCAGAGACTTCACAGGAGAGAAAGGAGCCATCGATTGTATGACTTGGCTCGATGAGATGGATACAGTAGTTGATATTAGTGGTTGTGCAGAGCAGGACATTGTGAAGTTTGTTTCACAATCGTTTAAAGGTGAAGCGTTAGCTTGGTGGAGGTCCCTAATCCAAGCTACATGGGGATCGTTGTATAACATGACTTGGGATCAGTTTGTTGCGTTGATTAAAGAAAATTTCTGTCCTCAACATGAAGTTGAGAAAATTGAGACTGACTTCTTGACCTTGGTCATGAAGAACCTAGATTGTCAGGCATATCTTATGAGTTTTAATACCATGTTTCGGTTGGTTCCATACTTGGTCACACCAGAACCAAAGCGTATAGCTCGTTTTATTGGAGGTTTAGCTCCAGAAATTAAGGCAACTGTGAAGGCATCAAGACCTACTACCTTTAGGTCAGTGGCTGATCTATCCCTATCTCTTACTCTCGATGTGGTCAGGCAGAGATCGCTCAAGAATTTTGAAGAGGGAAAAAGGAAACGTGAGGATGAGAACTCACGCCGTTCCGATAAGAAGCATAAGGGGAACTCTGATCACAAAAAGAGTTTCGCGTTTAAAAAGGATAGTCAGCAGTCGGGTGAGAAACCCAAGTGTAAAACCTGCAAGAAGCGTCATCTAGGGAAGTGCAGGTTCGAATCAAAGTCCCAATCGCAGCCTAGAGCTTGTGGGATCTGCAAATTAAGTGAGCATAAAACGTTGGATTGCAAGAAGATAAAGGATGCGACTTGTTACAACTGTAACGAGAGGGGGCACATCAAGTTCAACTGCCCAAAGTATGCAAAGAAACCCGAAGAGGGTAAAAAGACCAATGCTCGGGTCTTTCAAATGAATGCTCAAGAAGCGGTTCAGAACGACAATGTGATAACAGGTACCTTTCTTATCAATGATGTTTATGCAAGGGTATTGTTTGATTCGGGTGCAAATAAGTCATTTGTAGACAATAAGTTTTGTAAGTTATTAAATCTGCCTGTTAAAACCCTAAGCATAAAATATGAAGTAGAATTGGCCGATGGCACGATAGAGACTACTTCAACCGTGTTAGATGGATGTTTCATATCCATTAGAAACCACTATTTTCCACTGTCTTTGCTTCCATTGAAATTAGCAGGACTCGACATAGTGATAGGCATGGATTGGTTGTCTTCTAATCAAGCCCAAATCATATGTGATAAGAAGCAAGTGGTTATCAAGACTCCTTATGGCGAGCCGTTAACAATACAAGGAGATACTCAGTACGGGTTGCCTAAGCAAGTGTCTATGCTTAAGGCATCAAGGTGTTTGAAGAAGGGTTGTGTCATTTACATGGCACAAGTGACTATTGATGAACCAAAGCCCAAGATCGAAGACATTCCCATTATCTCTGAATACCCTGATGTATTCTCTGAAGAACTACCTGGTTTACCCCCAGATAGACAAGTGGAGTTCAGAATCGACATTATTCCTGGAGCTGCACCAATTGCAAGAGCACCTTATCGGTTCGCACCGACTGAGATGAATGACTTAAGGACTCAATTGGACGATTTGTTGGCAAAAAGGTTTTATTCGACCTAGCTCGTCCCCTTGGGGAGCTCTGATTCTGTTTGTAAAGAAGAAAGATGGCTCGATGCGTCTGTGCATCGATTATCGTGAATTAAACAAGGTTACAATCAAGAACAGGTATCCGTTACCCAAGATCGATGATCTATTCGGTCAACTGCAAGGGTCAAGTTACTTCTCCAAAATTGATTTAAGGTTAGGATACCATCAGTTGAAATTCAGAGATGAAGATGTGCATAAGACTGCATTCAGAACTCGTTATAGTCACTACGAGTTCTTGGTGATGCCTTTCGGGCTCACTAATGCACCAGCAGCGTTCATTGACCTCATGAATCGCGTTTGCAAGCCATACTTGGTCAAGTTTGTCATTGTTTTTATTGATGACATTCTTATTTACTCGAAGAGTCAAACCGATCATGAAAAACATCTTCGGTGTATCCTTAAACTTCTTCAGCAAGAGAAACTCTACGCCAAGTTTTCAAAATGTGAGTTTTGGCTTCGTGAAGTCCAATTTCTTGGACATGTGGTAAGCGAGCGTGGTATCCAGGTGGATGCCACTAAGATTGAAGCAATTATGAATTGGCAAGAACCTAAGACTCCTACAGATATTCGCAGCTTCTTGGGTCTAGCAGGTTACTATAGGCTCTTTATAGAAAACTTTTCGAGGATTGCTGCACCTCTAACATCGCTGACCCGCAAGAATGTCAAGTTTGACTAGGGTCCCAAGCAGCAAGAATCCTTTGATATTCTTAAACAAAAGTTAAGCAATGCACCTGTATTAACATTGCCAGAGGGTATTGAAGAATTTGTGGTTTATTGCGACGCATCGCACATAGGTATGGGATGTGTGCTTATGCAGAAGGGCAAAGTTATTGCATATGCTTCCCGACAATTAAAGGTGCATGAGAAGAATTACACCACCCATGATTTGGAAATGGGTGCCGTTGTATTTGCACTAAAGCTTTGGAGGCATTATCTTTATGGGACTAAGTGTGTGACCTATTCTGATCATTAGAGCCTTCAGCATCTGTTTAACCAGAAGGATCTTAACATGAGGCAGCGTCGATGGATGGAGACACTGAATGATTATGATTGTGAAATCCGATATCATCCAGGCAAAGCGAATGTAGTCGCTGATGCCTTGAGCAGAAAGGAAAGGATTAAGCCTATTAGAATCAATGCCAAGAGCATTGAATTAAAGAACAACTTGAATGAAAGGTTATTAGTCGCTCAAAAGGAAGCTGTATTAGAAGCGAACTATCCGAATGAGAAACTGGGCGTAACTGCTGAACAGTTATCATATGGCAAGGATGGAATCCTAAGATTGAATGGTCGAATATGGGTTCCAATTTATGGAGGACTTCGAGATGTGGTTCTTCAAAAAGCTCATAGCTCCAAATATTCTGTTCATCCTGGCAGTGACAAGATGTACCAGGATTTAAAGACAAATTATTGGTGGATAGGTTTGAAGAAATCTATAGCCACTTATGTGGCTAAATGTCTGACGTGCGCACAAGTTAAAGCAGAGCATCAAAAGCCGTCAGGTTTGCTGCAACAGCCTGAGCTTCCCACTTGGAAGTGGGAAATGGTAACTATGGATTTTATCACAAAGTTACCAAAGACAAAGCGAGGAAGTGATACTACTTGGGTTATAGTCGATAGGTTGACTAAGTCAGCCTACTTCTTGCCGATTAAGGAAACTTACATCTCCGACAAATTAGCTCAGTTGTACGTGTGACGTGATGTTGTGGTCACAATCAAATTTAATCCAATTACTACTAATAGCTAGCGGTAAGTGGGTATCGAACACAGGGAGTTTGTGGAATATGTGTTATTTAGAAGTGTATCTAAGTTAACTAAGATTAAACTAATTGCAATAAAAAGTAAATTCAAAGAGTTGGATTGTTTGTTTGATTTTTAAAACTAAGATTACTAACGTAATTGCAAAAACGGAAATTTGGTTTGTAAACAATTTAGAGACAAATGACTATCTTAAGTTTCCGGTTTGCTTCGACATTCATGCTAACATTCAACTAGAAAGAATCACATAGACATGATTCATGTATGATTACTTGTTGTGATGAAAGGGAACTAAGTACTCGGATTCCTAGAACGCGAGGTTGTTACCCGATGACAAATTAATCAATACCCAATCCTAATTCTACCTATGATATCTCGATTGCCAACGACACCATGAACGTATAGTTTCGAAGAAGATTAGCACACTAATTAACAATTTACAAACAAACAATCACACACCATAACAAACAAATCATAAAGAAGAGTTCATTATTTTAGAAATATGAAATCAAAGCACAAAGTCTTACACAAACCTTCAACCCAAGATAATCATCAAAAGTTTAGCCACACATGGCGTTGACAATCATCTTCACAATTAGTTCAATGTTCATATGGATTCAAAACACTAACCAAATGATTAGAAATTGTTTCAAGCTCTCAAGAACTCTCCAAGTGCAGCCAAATTCGTCTCCAGTGATGTGTAACCGAAATGGCAATGATAAGTCCCACAAAACATCATGAAAATGATCAATAAATGTGGGAGTTATGTTTTGTGGACACACGGCGCCATAAGCTACGGTGCCCGCCGTAGCTTACGGCGGTCAGCAAGTCAACAATTCAGCATAGGGCACTGTAGCCTACGGCTGGTGCCGTAGGTTACGGTGCCAAGTGGTCCTTTACGGCAAGCAGGGCCTGCCTTACGGCAGTGGAGTTTGAAACATGGAGGGTCGTAACCTACGGCTGTGGCCGTAGGCTACGGCGACAAGTATTCTTCTTTTTCTTGTTTCTTCTTCAAATCTCTATTTCTTTAACTCTTGATTCCACCAACTTATAGCTTCCATCTAAACTTTCTAAAACCCGCATCTTGAGCACTTTAACACCTGCAAATCCAAACATCTAGTGGTTACCAAGTTCAAGCAATTAACCGTACAAAGTATGGGATTTTAATCTTTTTAAAGCACTTAAGGGTTGTCCTACGGACCTCCCGTCACATCCCCACACTTACCCGTTGCTTGTCCCAAGAAACCCATTCAAAAACGATTTCGTAACCACAAGCGATCAATATAAACCAAGCATAAACATGTTGTCCTTTTACTAACCCTTTCTAAACACCCAAAACAACACACCCCTCGCTATATCTCTCCTCTCGGAAATAAGTAAGCATTAGCATTTGTAAGCTAGACACACAAAAGGCAAACGGGTAATTGCACAACTATAGGCTTGTACCTAAATCGGCCCTTCTCCTAACAAGTGTCAAACATGAATGCAAATCAAAGGGGCTTTAAGGTTGTAACGTGGCTAGACGTACGGTAGGAAAGGGAATATATATGTAGTAGCGAAGGACTTAACCCGGTCTTTTATTACACAATAAAACAAACAAACACCAAACTTAAACTTCTATATACAAGACAACTCAACATCACTTTTTTTTCTTTTTTATTGCTTTTTCCAAAAAAAAAATTATTTTCTTCTTTTCTTTTTTTTAACATAGACTAGCAAACATTCAACATTACATCATAACATATCTACACACTACTAAAACAACTACTAACACTATAAGACCGGGTCAAGTCGGGTAAATTTTTGGGAAACTAGCTAAGGGGTAACAAATGATAGGCTTTAGGCACAAAATTGGGCAACTAAATGTCCAAACCCCTGCCCCTCTCACTACCAAGCTCATATATATAATTAATGAGGTCCAACCCCCAAAATCCCACACTCGCACACACTATGACGAGGCTACCTAAATGCCCTTATCCTTTTTACATTCATATTCAACTAAGGCCTCGAACAGTATTCAAGCACAAGTTCTAATGCACCCCCACCCGTTGCCACTCTCATCAAAGACAAGCATTATTTATATACAAGTGTGGCTTCGACTCTCACCAAGAACAAAGGGTATTAAGGGTTGCCGGTGTGCCACTCGGGGTATAGTCCAAGGTGTTCAAATTCTCACAATATTTTGCCTGATTTAAATTTTTTAAAATTCTCAAAAATTTCCCCCCATCCCCACACTTGGGATACATTGTCCCAATGTATGGCTTTGAGGGAAATATCGCTTTTAACCAAAAATATTAGCTTTCGCTAATACTCTCAAATCCCAAATTTCTTTTTGTATTTTTTTTATGAAAATTAAAACACACCACCACTAGCACATCCCGTAAATCACATCAACAACTAAACACCACCCAACCTCCCAACCATAAACATACGACATGAAAATATACACAAATATACGAAGGAGCGAGATACGACCTGGTTAGTAGTACTTTGGTTGTGGAGGCCCGAAAATGGAGGTCATCATGTCATTCCACTCTCCAAACCCAAATGCTCCGCTACTGCTGTTGCTTCCTTGATCACCTCCTTGACTCGCCTGCTGATGACCCATAGTGTGTGGATCCACCCATTGAGAATGGTGCAATGGTGGGGTGGGATACGACACACTACCATCATTTGGCGGCAATGTAGAATAATCCATAACTGGCGGGTCAGCGTCGAGTGGTTGGCCCGCATGCCACTGATCATGCAAGTGTCTCTGGCGGTCGTCTAGGTAGCGATTATTCGTCTCTTCCTGGCGAGCATACATATGAGCTCGATTCCATTGCTCATTTTTGTCATAGCTCTGTCTAAGAGCTCTATCCATACTGGCCCCCATAAAAGTCTGTTGATTGAAGAGCATTTGATTGGGTTCAGTCCAATCACCAAAAGTGGGTGGTCGCCTCTGCTCAATAATCTGGCCCATATTCCCCGTGTGGGCCCATTAAGGATCATAGGGTTGTTGTGCATAATCAAATGCACTACCCATATATCCCGACTGTGCTCCCGCTCCATAAACACCACCACTCGGGCCAGCACCCCCCATCGGAACATCAACCGTGAATGTGTCCTCACGGTAGTCGTCATCTCCACTAACCTCTTCATCAGTCGTTTCAGGCTCATCAGCCTCGCCTGGTCTTAGTGGCCTCGCATCCACCTTCAAAACTCTCCATCGTCTCCCATCGGTCTTCAACTTATGGTACCTTTCTGATTCCTTGTACTCCCATCCTGGTCCCAAATTCTTTATGTCGAATGGCTTAAACCTCTTGTACGAGCCTTTTTCCTCGGATCCAATCGCCCCATATTTCTTCAACAATGCTGTAATCAATCGGCAATGGGGTACAATTTTCCTCTCGCCACTATTTCGACTAAGCCAAATGTTGTTCAACACTAAAAACCAGAAGGGAACCATGGGTGAACCGTGCATTAACATGTACAAAATTGGTACCTCTTGAAATCTCACCTCCATCTTATCACCTCGCCGTGGGATGACATTGTGCGTACACAAAACCAACAATAACTTCGCCTCCATTCGCAAGTTCTTTCTAAACAATTTCCCGTGGGTAGTACAGGGAAGAAAGAGGTAATCTAACATGTTTTGCCATTGAGGGTGTTTGTCGGGCTCATGGTAAAGATCTTTGAGGCTAGGATAGATGTACTCATTCGAATATTTACTATCAAACTTTGCAATGCGGCGCAATGAGTCGTATGACATCTCAACCTTCACCCCGTTACTCCATCCGATAAGCTTCATCTTACTTGGGTCCTTAAACGGGGGACATTCAAGGGTAGCCATCCATTCTTAAATTCGATCATCATACATTTTCCTCACTTCATTATCATAGCACTTTAAAGCCGCCTCCCAACCCAATGCTTTGAACTTAGCCGTTATCCCAAACGGCCCAAAATCTTCTTCCCGAATCTCCTTTTCACAAATGAAAGCTTCTTTTCTTTGTTGCAACTTATTCATTTGCTCGTGGAACAAATCCTCTCGCCATTCCTCGGGTTGATCTAGTAGTGAACCGGATGTCCAATCCGGTTTTGGACCCCTTGGAGGCGCATCCTCCTCCGAGTCCGGGTCACCAACCCGTACCAATCTCCTCTTTTTTGGTTGAGCTTCCCCTTGTGGTTGACTTAAGGAACTAGCCCCCGCTTTCTCCTTTGTTCTCACCATACCTACACACATTCACAAACCACACAAAAATCAAATAAGTTCAACTTCACAATCTTCCCCACACTTGCTTCATGTTATGGGTATAAATGTACAAAAACCAAATATTTATCCTTTCAAACAAAAATTCGGCATGATGTCTCTACAAATCAGAATTTTTCCAAAAATTTTCACTAAACACCAAATACATTTATACCCAAACATTCAATGGTCATCAAAATCCTATCATCTATAATCTACAAGCAAGTGTGTAAGCAAAAACAATAATGGAAACTTACAAACCGCAATGTACTTCAAAGAATGAGAGAAAATTGCATACCTTGACCTTGTGGAAGATGAAATTAGCAAACACTTTACTTTTAAGCAAGAACCCACAAAACCCCCCAAATTTTTAGCCATAGGGTTTGAATTTTCGGCCAAGAAAACGTGGTATTCTTCCAAATCCTTACCCACAATCAGAATGTTCGTGAAATTTTAGTCACAATCGACTCAAAAATCACTTGATTTGGTTTAGAATTGAGAGAGATATGGAGGTTTGAAGTTGTGGTTATTAGGGTTCTTAGAGAAGGAGAGGTGAAGAAGAAGAAGAAGTTGTGTGGTTGGGGATAATGGATCGATATGTGTGGTTGGGGAAAGATTAGAGATTTTTATTTAATGTATTATTATTATTATTATTATTATTGATTTTCGGTTTTTTTTATATGTAAACCGCCGGCATGGGTCCCCCAATCGATTCAGTAAGTGTCGTAGCCTACGGCATCTGCCGTAGGTTACGGTGGATTTGGGACAAAAAACCTGCCGTAAGGCAGTTTATAAGTGGCGTAAGCAATTTTTTTTATTCATGTACCGCCGTAGCCTACGGTACTTACCGTAGGTTACGGCCCTATCTGGGCACCTTAAGTTGGTCATTTTTTTTAACTTTACAAAATTTTATGTTTTTGTTTTTGTTTTTTTAGCTTTTCAAAATTTTATACTTTTATGATTTTTTATACTTTTTGAAAACATGAAATTTATACCCCTACCCCCCGTTAAAAACCCGTGTTGTCCTCAACACTATATTCGGGAAATTCGTACGGATTTCCCCACACTTGTTTCGAACACAAGTTTTAAACGAGGCTTTATTCAAACCGAAACAAACTAAACTAAATATGTACAAACATCAAACCTGGGTCTCTCATGCTTCCTCGTCATCCAGTGGGCGTAGAATGTAACCCACTTTGTCAAGCTCAAGATTGTTGATGTCGTTGCCTTCCAAATACGGTTTGAGCCGATGCCCGTTCACCGTTTGTTGCTTATTAGTTTGCTCATCTTGAATATCGACATCCCCAAATCATCCCACTCTTCGGATGACAAAAGGACCCATCCATTTGCTCTTGAGTTTGCCCGCGAACATTTTCAACCTCGAATTATACAACCACACCTTTTGACCCACTTCGAAGTTCTTCTTTCTTAACTTTGCATCATGAACTTTCTTCAGTTTGTCTTTGTATGCGGATGCACATTCATATGCCTCGTCTCTAATCTCCTCTATTTCACTCAATTGTAACTTCCTTACTCAACCCGCTTCATCATAATCCGCATTAACAGTTTTGATGGCCCAATGCGCTCGATGTGCTAACTCCATTGGTAGATGGCATCCTTTCCCATACACCATCCGATAAGGGGTGGTACCAATTGGGGTTTTGTAAGCCGTCCGATAAGCCCACAACGCATCGTCAAGTTTACTTGACCAATCCTTTCTATCCGTTCGAACTGTCTTCATGAGGATCTCTTTAATTTGACGGTTGGACACTTCAACTTGTCCACTTGTTTACGGATGGTACGGTGTAGCAACTCGGTGATTCACATTGTATCTTTTCAACAATTTCCCAAAATTAAAATTCTTAAAGTGTGAACCACCATAACTAATTATCACCCTTGGTACACCGAATCGAGCGAAGATGTTGGATTGCACAAACTTGCATACAACGGAATGATCATTGGTTCTTGTAGCGATGGCTTCTATCCACTTCGTAACATAGTCAACCGCAACCAATATGTACAAAAACCCATTCGAATTGGGAAAAGGACCCATGAAGTCGATTCCCCAAACATCAAACACCTCAACCACCAAAATTGGTTGTAAAGGCATTTCATCCCGCTTTGATATGCTTCCAACTTTTTGACAATTTATGCAATTCCGGACAAACTCACAAGAATCCTTGAAAATCGTGGGCCAATAAAACCCACATGATAACACCCGATAACCCATTTTATTCCCGCTAAAATGCCCTCCACATGCCGACGAATGAGCATGGGTCAAAATCTCTAGTACTTCGGTTTCAGGAACACACCTTCTTATCACTTGATCGGGTCCAATTTTAAACAAATCCGGTTCATCCCAAATGTATTGTTTTACTTGACTTAGAAATTGTTGTCTCCTCTTCTTCGTCCAATGATTTGGAATTACACCCTTGGTCAAATAGTTAACGTAATCGGCATACCAAGGTGCAACGAAAGTGGAAATGGCCAACAATTGCTCATCGGGAAACCGTTCATTAATCTCGCTCGGGTCATCAACACCTTCCAATGGGATTCGGGACAAGTGATCCGCAACAACATTTTCACACCCCTTTTTATCCCGAATCTCTAGATCGAACTCTTGCAACAAAAGCACCCAACGAATCAACCGGGGCTTTGCATCCTTCTTTTCCATCAAATATCGGACCGCGCTATGATCCGAATATACTATCACCTTGCTCCCCCAAATGTAAGATCTAAACTTGTCCAAGGCATACACCATCGCTAATAATTCTTTCTCGGTTGTGGTGTAATTCAGTTGCGCCTTGGACAAGGTTTTACTTGCATAATAGATTACCATCGGCTTCTTATCAACTCTTTGACCCAAAACGGCTCCAATGGTCATGTCGCTAGCATCACACATAATCTCAAACGGCTTCGACCAATCCGGTGGTTTCAAGATAGGAGCTTTCACCAACTCTTCCTTCAAAACACGAAACGCTTGCAAACATTCATCAGTAAAATAAAATGGAACATCTTTTAATAATAAGTTACACAAAGGTTTTGTAATTACACTAAAACCCTTAATGAATCTTCTATAGAACCCCGCGTGTCCCAAAAATGATCTCACCCCCTTAACATTCTTTGGTGGGGGTAGAGAAGAAATTACCCGAATCTTCGCTTTGTCTACCTCCATTCCCCGGTCCGATATCACATGCCCCAACACAATACCCTCTTGAACCATAAAGTGATTTTTTTCCCAACTTAGCACCAAGTTTGTCTCGACACACCTTTTTTAAAACTTTTTCCAATTCATCAAGACAAGACTCAAAACTTGGGCTAAAAATGGAAAAATCATCCATAAACACTTCAAGAGACTCCCCGACCATGTCCGAAAATATACTCATCATACATCTTTGGAAGGTGGCCGGGGCGTTACATAGTCCAAATGGCATTCGCCGAAAAGCAAACGTACCATATGGACATGTAAACGTGGTTTTGTGTTGGTCGTCCGGGTGAATAGCAATTTGGTTATAACCCGAATACCCATCCAAAAAACAATAGTATTTTTGACCCGAAAGTTTTTCAATTATTTGGTCAATGAAGGGTAACGGAAAATGGTCTTTGGAGGTAGCGGCGTTTAGTTTTCTATAATCAATGCAAACTCGCCACCCGGTGACCGGGCGGGTGGCAATTTGCTCACCTTGTTCATCTTTTATTACCTGGATGCCAGACTTTTTAGGCACTACCTGAGTCGGACTTACCCATGCACTGTCCGAAATGGGATAGATAATCCCCGCATCCAACCACTTTATCACTTCTTTCTTGACCACTTCTCTCAAATCGGGTTCAACCTTCTTTGTGTTTCATGGGTTGGCTTCGCATCTTCACTTGTAATGATTTTATGCATTACAATGGATGGACTAATAATACCTTTCAAGTCGGCTATCGTCCATCCAATTGCCGCCTATTAGCCTTCAAAACCCGCAATAAATCCTCTTCTTGAGCTACCGCCAAATTATAAGCAATGAACACCGGTAAGGTGTCATTTTCCCCCAAAAATGCATATTTTAAATGTTTCGGTAGCTCTTTCAATTCCACATTTGGTGGACATTCCAATGAAGGTTTTGTACCCGAATCAATTCCCACCGGTAAAGTCTCCGTTTGGTGGGTCCATGACGGTCTTCCTTCATTCACCGCCAGAGCCTCTTGCTCTCTCTCTCTCTCTTCCACTTCTAACACACATGCATGAACCTGCAAAGAAACATCACAAACACACGACTCCAAAATCTCTTCTTCATATTCCTTCGGGTTGTATCCATCTATTAAGTTTGCTAGAAAACACTCATCACCATTAAAAGAATTAGCACCGTTAGTAAAAACATTTAATCTCATCTTTCTATTACCGAATGTCATGTCGACCGTCCCATATCGACAATCAATTACGGCATGTGCGGTGTTCAAAAATGGCCGACCCAAAATAACATTTTGTTGTTGAATTGGGTCCGCGGATGAGTAGTCTAACACAAGAAAATCAACGGGATAATAAAATTCATCAACTTTAACTATCACATCCCGCACAATACCCCGAGAAAGTTTATGAGACAAATCGGCTAATACCACCGTTGTCTCAACCCGTTTCAATGGATCAAAGTCGTATTGGTCATATACCCCCCCCCCCGGTAAGATACTTACTCCAGCCCCAAGATCTAGTAACGCCCTTGCAGTTTGAAAATTTCCAACTTGAATATTAATGAGAGGCGTTCCCGGATCTTGTAGCTTAGGAGGAAGATCTCCTTTCAAAAACGCGCTTACCCGCTCCGTCAAGTAAACCAATTTAGCCACTTTTTGTTGCCTCTTTTGAGTACATAATTCTTTCAAAAACTTGGCGTAAGCGGGTACCTGTTTTATTGCTTCAAATAAAGGAAGATTAATTTTTACCTGTTTGAAAACCTCCCACATTTCTTCCTTTTGAGGACCCCGTTTTGAAATAAAGTTTTTCCTACCCGGATCTAATAAAGCCGAGGGAAATGGTACTTGACTAGATCCCCCATCCTCATTTTTTTTTTCTATTTCTTTATTATTTTTGGGTTTTTCAAAATTGGGTTTTTAGAAGAATTGTTAGATGTTTGATTTTCTTCCTCACTCTCTTGACCCGTTATGTCCTCAACCACCCCATCAACCAAATCCGGTGAAGGATTGGTTTTTGTACTCTTTCCCACTTCTCAAAACACTTACATGATGAATATTAACATTGTTACCTCTAGAAGAATTATGAGACGGGTTTACCTTAGTGTCGCTTGGTAATTGACCTTTACTTTTTTTCAAGTCCGCCACTTCGGTTGCGGGTTGACCCATTTGGGTGGTCAAGGTTTGAATTGCTTTATCATGGGCCTCATCCTTTTGCATGCGTGCATCATCCATTTGGTTCCTCTTTTGCATCTCAGCTTGCATGTTCTTTAACATCTCCATCATCTCATTTCCACCCGAAGACCCCCTTGTTCTTGACCCGTTTGATATTGTCTTTGGTACCCTTGATTGTTCCCACCTCGATATCCACTTTGATTATTGTAAGGTTGACGCGAACCAAAGTTACCTTGACTTCCTTGAAAATTCGGGTTAGCTTGATTTGAGGGGTTCCCGTACCGAAAATTTGGGTGGTTTCTCAAACCGGGGTGATAAGTGTTAGAATTCATGTTGTAATTTCTACCACCCCCTCCTTGACCTTGCACAGCATGAACCTCTTCATATTGCCCTTCACCTCCTTGGCAATTTTCAGCCGCATGTCCTATGTCATTAGAAATAGCACAAACATCATAAATTTGGTTAGAAGTTTGAACATTACCATCGTCTACCGCATACACTTGAGTTCGGGTAATGGCCGGCCATGCTCTCCTTGATGCTTGAGCTTTTCTTTTTGATGTAATTGCCATTTGCTCCAAAAATTCCCAATCATCATGCTCATAGTTCGTGCCAAAGGTGCCATTGGTAATAGACATTAAATCGCGAGAATCTTCGGCACTCAACCCCTCATGGAAAGCATTCATCAATTCCCAAAGCTCTATCCCATGATGAGGACAATTCTTTATCATCATGTTAAAACGTTCAAAGGCCTCATGGAACATTTCACCTTGTTGTTGTTGAAAACTTCTCAACCCTTTCCTAGCAGCATTCGTCTTTTGAGCGGTATAAAATTCATCTAAAAAGATTTGTTGCATCTCCGCCCATGTGTAGATAGATGCCGAAGGTAGAGTGTAAAACCACTTCTTTGCCTTGTCTTCCAAAGAAAATTGGAATAGTACCAATTTGACATCATCGGCCGAAAATCCTTGACTCCCAAGAGTGTTGCAAATCGAATCATAAGCCTCCAAATGAAAATAAGGCTCCTCCGTTGCTAGACCCTTATATTTTGGCAAGCTTTGTAATGAGTTGGTTCTCACTTCAAATGTCCTCCCTTGATTATTGTGAGGAATAACTACCGGTGAAGGATTATGAGTGATTACCTGCCTAAAATGTGCTTCAATGCCTCTCGCATGTTCTCTAAGATGTCTTCTTGGTACACACAACCGACCCCTTGGACGAATAGGACCCATTGGTCTTTGCATAGGCCCGTGAGGTACATGTGGTTGAAATTGATGTTGTGGCATTGGTGGGTGTTGAATTGGCCTTTGGAATTGTGGTTGTGCATTTTGTGGATGAACTTGTTGCAATGGTGTAGGACGTTGCAATTGTGGCCCTTGTGGCCTTGGCCGAATATGTTGTGGTATAATTTGTTGTTGAGGAATCCCACCAACACTTGGCATTCCTTGAGTTTGACCTTGTACATAAGTAAACTCCCCTTGATCTCCATCACCCCCATATGCATATCCTTCTTCCTCATATCCCTCATATCCCTCAAACTCCTCATATCCTTCATCATATCCATCTCCTCCTATACCCGAAGATTGCCCAAATGGAAAAGATGAATATTGAAAACCCGATTGGTTCGATGGTCTAAATGTAGAAGTAGCATGAACAATGGTTGAATTTGGTGGTATTGAATAGGTTAAAGATGATTGACCCAAACCTGGAAAGAAATGGGAGAATGGTGGAATTGTAGTAGAAGGGTTAAAAGTGAGTGTAGGTTCATCTTGGGTGGTAATAGGTTGTGTAGTGTTGGTTGGTGTAACATCATGAGGTGGAGTAGGGTCGGTAGTGTTGATAGGCATGGTGGTATTTGGTGAAGGTTGTGTTGATGATGGTATGAATGGTTGTATAGGCTCACCCGTAGTGGGTGGTGGTGGCTGTGGATCCATGTATCTAAGTGGTGTAATTGGTGTTGTTGGTGTTGTTGGTGAACCACTGATTCTGTTTTCCCTTAGCAAAATTCTGTTTCCTATCAAAGTCCGTTCAATTTCTGGATCAAATGCCAATGGTGATAGCTTATGAGAGCTCCTAGTACGCATGCACCTGTAAATACCTGCACACTAACACACCTAGTGTAAACCAGAAAAATAACAAACTTAAAAAGATAAAAAATAACACACGTTGCGCACTACTCCCCGGAAACGATGCCAAAATTTGACGTGATGTCGTGGTCACAATCAAATTTAATCCTATTACTACTAATAACTAGCGGTAAGTGGGTATCGAACACAGGGAGTTTGTGGAATATGTGTTATTTAGAAGTGTATCTAAGTTAACTAAGATTAAACTAATTGCAATAAAAAGTAAATTCAAAGAGTTGGATTGTTTGTTTGATTTTTAAAATTAAGATTACTAATGTAATTGCAAAAATGGAAATTTGGTTTGTAAACAATTTAGAGACAAATGACTGTCTTAAGTTTTCGGTTTGCTTCGACATTCATGCTAACATTCAACTAGAAAGAATCACATAGACATGATTCATGTATGATTACTTGTTGTGATGAAAGGGAACTAAGTACTCGGATTCCTAGAACGCGAGGTTGTTACCCGATGACCAATTAATCAATACCCAATCCTAATTCTACCTATGATATCTCGATTGCCAATGGCACCAAGAACGTATAGTTTCGAACAAGATTAGCACACTAATTAACAATTTACAAACAAACAATCACACACCATAACAAACAAATCATAAAGAAGAGTTCATTATTCTAGAAATATGAAATCAAAGCACAAAGTCTTACACAAACCTTCAACCCAAGATAATCATCAAACGTTTAGCCACACATGGCTTTGACAATCATCTTCACAATTAGTTCAATGTTCATATGGATTCAAAACACTAACCAAATGATTAGAAATTGTTTCAAGCTCTCAAGAACTCTCCAAGTGCAGCCAAATTCGTCTCCAGTGATGTGTAACCGAAATGGTAATGATAAGTCCCATAAAACATCATGAAAATGATCAATAAATGTGGGAGTTATGTTTTGGGGACACACGGCGCCGTAAGCTACGGTGCCCGCCGTAGCTTACGGCGGTCAGCAAGTCAACAATTTAGCATAGGGCGTCGTAGCCTACGGCTGGCGCCGTAGGTTACGGTGCCAAGTGGTCCTTTACGGCAAGCAGGGCCTGCCTTACGGCAGTGGAGTTTTGAAACATGGAGGGTCGTAACCTACGGCTGGGGCCGTAGGCTATGGCGACAAGTATTCTTCTTTTTCTTGTTTCTTCTTCAAATCTCTATTTCTTCAACTCTTGATTCCACCAACTTCTAGCTTCCATCTAAGCTTCCTAAAACCCGCATCTTGAGCACTTTAACACCTGCAAATCCAAACATCTAGTGGTTACCAAGTTCAAGCAATTAACCGTACAAAGTATGGGATTTTAATCTTTTTAAAGCACTTAAGGGTTGTCCTACGGACCTCCCGTCAACGTGGATGAGATTGTATCTTTTCACGGAGTGCTAGTGTCTATTATCTCTGATAGGGATACAAGATACACATCGCATTTTTGGAAAAGCTTTCAGCAATCATTAGGCACACGGTTAAATTTCAGCACTGCTTATCATCCTCAAACGGAATGGGCAAAGCGAGCGTACAATTCAAACACTTGAGGATATGCTTCGAGCTTGTGTCATTGATTTAGGTGGAAGTTGGGATGATCATCTTCCGTTGATTGAATTTTCGTATAATAATAGCTATCATTCGAGTATTCAAGCTGCACATTTCGAAGCTTTGTATGGAAGAAAATGTAGGACGCCAGTTTGTTGGGCGGAAGTTGGTGATATCCAACTAACAGGACATGATATAGTCCTGGAGACGACAGATAAGATTGTGCAGATACGTGATCGTTTCAAAGCTGCCAAGGATAGGCAGAAAAGTTACGCAGATAAAAGGCGTAAACCTCTAAAATTCGAGGTATGTGACAAAGTGTTACTTAAAGTATCACCCTGGAAAGGGGTAATGCGTTTTGGCAAGAAGGGCAAGTTGAGCCCAAGATACATAGGACCATTCGAGATCATCGAATGTGTCAGAACTGTAGCTTACAAGCTAAATCTGCCAGAAGAGCTTAGTGGAATCCATAATGTATTTCACATCTGCAACTTGAAGAAATGTCTAGCTGATGAATCGCTAGCAATGTCACACAAGGACGTGCAGATAGATGAGAGCTTGAAATTCATTGAAAAACCTTTATCGATCGAGGATCGACAGGTTAAGAAGCTTCGAAGGAAGCACGTACCGATTGTGAAGGTTAAGTGGGATGTCGTAGAGGCCCAGAATACACGTGGGAGGTTGAATCCACAATGAAACAGAAGTACCCTCATTTATTTCAGTAAATCTCGAGGTCGAGATTTCTTTTAAGGGGGTGAGGATGTAACACCTCATAAAATCACGACTAATATAATGAAGACACGTGTCATGGACTTTAAACATGTAATGATTTGATCTAGAGGGACTAAAATTGACAAACAATGTAAATGTGTAAGTATAAGGATCCAAAGTGTCAACATGCCATTCTTGTGCCTCTGATTGACCTCATACGACGTTTGTATTCTTTAACGAATAAATTATCGCGCATGGAAAGTCGTTTGTGTTTAAAATAAGGATCTTACGAAACATGGGGGTTAAAAGTGTTAACATGTTAAAAGATACCTCTGAGCAACCTTTTAACGAACCCAAAAACATTGTAATAATTATATATTTGGTTCTCAAGAATATTGGATATTTATTTTGTGGATTTTCGAAGAAATCAATACTTTTCGGGTGATCGTACAACTAACCGGGAGCTTAACGGAGTTAGTTAATGACCCAAGGTCCTTAAAAGTTAACTATGGGGGTCCTAAATGCAATAAATGAAAGTTAAATAAACTTATATTGGACCAGGGACCAAAACTGCAAAGTTTAAAACTTGTTTTCCAGTCATAGAGGAGTGTCGCGGCCCGCGTAGACTCCTTAAGAGTCTTACGCGGCCCGCGTGAAAGTGCCAGATGCAGAAAAATCAGGACAGCTGCATGTTCAACCTGTTGCACCGCCTTTGCATGCCTGAATTCGATACCAGGGACTGTGCCAATGGTTTTTCATGCACTAGGGACACCTGGTAACATCTGGGATCAAAGTAGGGGCATGTGGAATGATCTTGTGAAGTGGAATTTGCTATATAAAGGCCTTGTTCTTCATTGTTCAATTGCACACTTTAAAAATCACTTCAAAACTCATTCTCTGGAGTCCCTTGGAGCTCTAGGAAGCTTTCCTCAGTTCATATTTCGTGCTAAGAGTTATTGTAAGCATTCTTAGCCCCCTAAGTACAAGTTTTATTAGTTTAATGACCAAAAGTCAAAGCCATCGTAATTAAGCTTTGACTTAGTGATTAATCACTAATGGTCCAGCCATTATTTGAATTGAAAGCGGCTATGAGTTAGTAATTATGTAGGTAATAAACCCTTAAAAGGGCACCTACTGATTTCCACTCTAACTTGGTCAATTGTCGGGTCAAACTTATTAATAAAAAGTCAACATAATCTATTTTTGCAAATAAATTCATAACTAGCAATGCAGAGGTTATGAAACATGTTTAAACACTAAAATAACTTGGTAAATAATATAAGAACATGTTTAGGCATGTTCAACCGACGATTCTGAGTTTAGGCTCGGTTCAGAATTGAAAGTAGCAAAAGTAGACTTTTGCTTTGACTTTCAGTTCTGACCCGAATTAGCTTGTTTTAGATATGCCTTAAGGTTCCTTTAGGACCATATTATAGGTTAGTATAACCCTCTGAGGTTATACAACTTGGTTCCATAGAAATCCTAGATCATTTGCATGTTTCCGTTAAATGCTTAAATGTTGACCATAATGCCCTTTTGATATTAAAACGAGATTTTTGAAAATGTGAGAGGACAAAAACCTTTATTACTGATATTTAAGTATGTCCTAAAAGTTTGACATCAGTTTATGGTCTAAAATGAGAATTATGCACAATATCGTAAATGAAAGCCTTTTTATTAATTTAATGGCATTTTCGACATAAATCCTATTTAAACCCAAATTTTGATACCAAACCTTTTACCCAGTGATGTAATATAATATTTAGGGATTTTTGGAAATTTTTATTAAATTTTAACTGATCATAACATAGGGTTCTTGCATAGGCTCGGTAATTGACGATAATGCCCTTTTTGCTAATAAAATGAGTTTTACACATCCTTGACATATCAAACCTTTTTCTACTGATTTTATATAATAAATAAGTTATTTTAAACTGTAAAGGTTGGTCAAAATCTCAGATTTCCTTATTCAACCCGAATATCGTCAAATACCGACTTTTATGCGATTTAGGCGCATAGTATGGTTTAAAACCATATTAGGCACCTAAGGTTTGTTACCTACTGATTTTATGAATAAATTTTTATACTTTAACAGTAAGTAAAAGTTTTGAACCCAGATTTCTAAATTTAACCCTTAAAGCATATGTGAAATGAGCAAAATGCCCCTACGGTGCATAGTTTGGCCATAAATGATAAATTTCACATATGTGAGATATCTTACTGATACGACTTGATAAAATAAATATTTTTACTGATTATTTTAGATCAGAAACTCAGATTACTATTTAACCTCTTTTATAAACATTAAAATGACCAAAATACCCCTACGGGGCATAAATTGGTTTTAAATTCGTTTTGGGCATAATGGAAGGTATCCTACTGATATCACAACATATTTAAGGCATATTAACTTGAGGAACCTGTTCATGACTCTTTTGGTTACCCGTTATGCATTATACGCGTTCGGTACGGTTTATGTAACTAGTTTGCATAAATTAACCGAAACTGGTCAAACCTTATCATTTTTACTTCAAAATCCAGAATGTGTCTAGTTTACCCATATTATACAAGTCTTCAAACTTGTCGGGTCTAAATTACATTCTAATCCGGTCTTCGCTTAATCTTGCGTTTTGAACCGTAAACCTTTCATTAAAACTAACCGGTCTAAGTTAAGACTTAAATAAGACCCGTTAGAAATCTAATAGGTTATTAAAACCTTCGTTCCAGATTAGGAGCCCAGTAAAAGCTATCTGTACTTGCTAATTGATATACGGCTGGGATAAAATTTATATTTTTGCTCAGGTAAATACTTTTAACTTATTTTCCCTTATACGGGCTTGGGGTACGGTATTTAATAATACCTCTTGGTCGGGTATTGAATCTTTAATCAAATAATGGTTAAATCATTGAGATAACCCGTTTAATCTGTTTTGTTTGTTTTAAGCCTTTGGGGGGGTTAATGACTATGTACTGGATATCCTCGGCTCATTCATTGAAATGACCACGACTTAAGCACGGGGTGTAGGCATACACCTGTCGGTGTGTATGTAAAAAGATATACCCGCTTGTTGAGAATAACTCGCCGTGGGTGTATATTATGCGGTGTGTCTATTAATCTTTAACCCGGTACTTCTAACCCGGGCTACTGAATGTATGACAAACATATAATTCTTTTACAAGATTATTTTTAAATAATTATCCCAAATTATAAAAGAATATTTGTGCCTTGTGCATTTAAATCAATTTTCTTAAATAATTTCAAAAGTGTCGGTTAATTGTATTTACCAGTGTAAATAGACGTATTTTCCAAAAAGGTTAAGTGCAGGTACTAAGCGAAATAGGCTGGCTACTCCTAAGTATTAAATAAAGAGTCTTGCAAGCTTGTGATGCTTAAATCTGTTGAACAATATTTCTTCTTTTTTAGATCCGCCTGTGGATCCATCTTACAACCCGTTTATAATATTCTATGTTACTTTCAAATCGGTTTGTATAATTATTACTTTTAGACTTCCGTTGTGCATTAAACTGTGATTATTGACTATGATGATATCAACTACGTCACGATACTCCCCACCGGGCCCACCGGTAATACGTGGAAATATCGGGGTGTGACACAACGGAAACTTCAAATTTTCAAAACAATCTACAAACTCCCACACTCATTCGAATGGTCATTCGTCCGGATGACCATCCGACCGAATGGACTCCCATCCGTTCGACTCACCATTCGACACCAAACTCATTTGACACGCTGTTTTACGCACTGTTCAATGCTTACGCTACTGTTCAATGCTCAGGCTAACTCCAAGCCCCCTTCAATCCAAGGTTGTGTTTACTTGTTAAACACGAACTGTGAGTATACTCGAACCCATTTTCATTTAACGTACTTTTGGGTGTTACATACGTTCTCTATCAAAACACAACAACACACAACGCAAACACTTTAACACTAACCGCTCCCGCATGTTATACGTGATCTATGAATGCTTGTTACTATGCTTAGACAATGTTACGCTATACCGCCTCTAGCAACGATAGTATTATAGTTTGGACTCAGCACCTGTCGTGGACGGGGGTTGCTAGGGATCACACCTTTTACTTCACGTGTCCGATGGACATGTGTCGCACATACTCTACAACGCAGTCTCATGGTTAAGTGTGAACATAGTTTTAATAGTTACTTGCTTCGCCCGTTACGTGATACATGCTGGTTATGCGTAAAACGCTTTCTCTACTATATGTTACTCAAACTTGTGTACTCACATTACATTTTATGTATTGACTTTATTTTAAGGTATGTGACAGGTTGATAGGAAGCTATGCTTGCTGAACCGAGTAGGAGGTCTAGAAACAAACTAAATAAATCTGAGTTGTCGGAACAATATTTTGTTTATGAGACAATTATCTGTAATGACTATTTATGCTTTATATGTTAGTGGTTTGGGATATTAACGTTAAATATATTGTCACTTAATAGTTGTTATGGATTCTCTTGAATAATCTGCTTCGTTCATTGCCACGCCCCGATGTTTCTGCCATCGGTTGGGATGTGACAATAGGGTAGGGTTGAAACTGGTCGGAGGTTTATTCTTGGTGGCAAAAAAAATTGTGTAGCAGTGCTATGGCCGGAAGTTTGGTTAGCTATATGTTAATTCAACCTAGTTGTGATACCATATTAACATGAATTGTATATTGAATAATAAAGATTACATACCAAGGCTCTATATATAGAGTGGGATATTACAATTTAATACCCTATACATTGAACTTTATAAAATACGATTCTAACTTAAATAATATAGCCTAACAATGTGTGTGTATAGTATTAATACAACTAGGTTTATCACCCTAGCCTGTTATTTAATCTGTGTTTACATGTGTTTTGAAATCACTATGAACGCATTGCACACGGAACCACTAACAAAAATAAAAAGAAAAAGTAAAAAACAGTAAAAAATAATCGAAATAAAATCAACCAAAAAAGTTGTATGTTAATGATGTTGTTCGTATGAAACCCAATTTCCAGAACTAAAAGATTTTCGAACTCAATCCAGTACAGACTTTTGGCGTTTTTTTGTATCAGGCTGGTGTCGATTTTTACCTTCATGTACCGATAGTGAACCGGACCGTACCGGTATTTTCGATAACAGTATTGGTTGACACCAAACTTATCCAACATAGCAAATAAAGAAAATAATAATTACTATTATTATATTAAAATATTAAAGGTATTAAAAATATATATATTTTTATAATATATTAAAAGCACTATTTATTTCACTTGTTTTATTAATATATAGTAATAATAATAGTAATATATAGTAATACACTCGGAACTGATTATCGGATTTTAGAAGGAGTGTTGGGATAACAATGAGCTTAGTGCTAGTTGTGGGACATAATATCTCTAGTTTTGGTATGATCAAAACTATGGACGTGTGTTTTTACAAATTGAGAGAGTTTAATATACCAAACTTAGGTTGAAAGACTCTTTCATGAAAAAGAAAATATATAGTTAACCCTTTTATATACAACAAAAAATAGGATGTTACACATAAACGTCATAAACATGTGAAAATAGTATCTAAGTTATCAAACTAGCGTACTAAGTTTGATATGTTTTCATACGTGTTAAATGTGAGATTTTATCAAGAAGATACTTCCCAAGTTAAAATGAAATGTGTCAAAAATAAGTTTGGGTGACTTAAACCTTAACTCATGAAAGTTGATATGGCGTTTTAATATCTAACAATGATGGTTAAACACGCATATATATGTTATTCAACCTCAACCAATTTTGAGGTATTTACGAAGATATTATATTTATATCATATATCTTCCTATACTAATAAACGAAAATCTTTTTTGGACACGTGTCACTCTCTGGTGCTTTCTCACCTTATTTTCCTATTTATCTCCCATATTAAATAATAATAATTTTAAACAAAATACTAGATAAGAATAAATATTTAGATAAGGATAAACGTTTGTTTTTATTATGATCATATTAAATAATAATAATAATAATAATAATAATAATAATAATAATAATAATACATCAAAGTTCATTTTTAGAAGATAAATCTTGATGGATGTATGTGTTAACATATGACATTATATTTTATTCAACACGTGCAATATATGAGTTTTTTAAAGATATATCTTTTTTATTATTTATTATATACATTTACATTTATGCAAAATAAAAAAACAAAGTAAAATGTTATAATAAGTAAATAGTACATCAATGTTCATTTTGAAAAGATATCTTAACATATGACATTATATTTTAATCAACACGTGTAATATACGAGTTGTTTTAAAGTTATATCGTTTTTATTACTTATTATATAAAATTACATTTATGCAACCCGTGTAATACACGGGGATCTAACCTAGTATACTAATAAATGAAAATCTTTTTTGAACACGTGTCACTTCTTGGTGCTTTCTCATCTTATTTTCCCCTTTATCTTTCATATTAAATAATAATAATAATAATAATAATAATAATTTTAAACAAAATATTAGATAAGAATGCATATTTGTTTTTCTATAAATAATTTTAAACAAAATCAAGATAAGGATAAATGTTTGTTTTGATTATGATCATATTAAATAACAATAATGATTTTAAACAAAAAATTAGATAAGAATATTACGTTTGTTTTTATTATAATCATATTAAATAATAATAATAATTTTAAACAAAAAATAGATAAAAATAAATATTTGTTTAAATTAGTTAAGAATATTACGTTTCTTTTTATTATAATCATATTGAATAATAGTAATTTTAAACAAAAAAATAGATAAGAATAAATATTTCTTTTTCTATAATTAATTTTAAACAAACATTTAGATATTATGAGTAGATATGTTCTCACCTTATTTTTCCTATTTATCTTTTACATTAAATAATGATAATAATAATTTGAAACAAAATATTAGATAAGAATGCATATTTGTTTTTCTATAAAAAAAATTTAAACAAAATTAAGATAAGGATAAATGTTTGTTTTTATTATGATCATATTAAATAATAAAAATAATAGAATATTTTTAAACAAAAAATTAGATATGAATATTTACGTTTGGTTTTATTATAATCATATTAAATAATAATAATAATAATAATAACAATAAATTTAAACAAAGAATTAGATAAGAAAAACTTTTGTTTTTCTATAATTAATTTTAAACAAAAATTTAGATATTTATTTTCCTATTTAACTCTCATATTAAATAAAAATAATAATTTTTAAAAGATAAATCTTGACCACTGTTTATGTTATCATATGACATTATATTTTATTTAACACGTGCAATATACGAGTTTTTTATAGATATATTTTTATTATTATTTATTATTATTATATAAAATTACATTTATACAACTCGTGTAATACACGGGGTTCTAACCTAGTATTATATTATATATATATTAATACGAACTCTTGATGAATAGTAAATTAAACTTTTAATAATATTATATTTATTTTGATTTATGATTTATTTTTTATTGAAAACAAATAGTAATAGTAATTTAAATTTTTAGGGTAAACGATAAGGATATTAAAAATCCACATATTTTTTTTTCATAAACTATAAGGATATTTGATACGTAACTAATCGAACATATTTCAATCGAACAATATCGGTAGTATCAGAACCAATATTTTATTTATGGTTATCGATTGATATATATATATATATATATAGGGTAAGGTTTATGCGAGAACCACCTTTATTGCGAGAACCGCGAGAACCAATGTGAACACAACCAAAAATACCTAAAAAAACCTAACCCCCCCCCCCCCCCCAAAGCTAAAATGCTAAAAACTAAACTCCCAAAAAATCTAAAAAAATAAAAAAACACACAATTTTTTTTAATATTTTTTACATTAAAATCGCTACTTTTAGTAGCCAATTTTTTTTTAAAATAATAATAATTTAAAAAAATTGGCTACTAAAAGTAGCGATTTTTGTATAAAGAATATTAAAAAAATAATAATTTTTTGTGTGTTTTTTAGCTATTTTTAGGTATTTTTGGTTGTGTTCGCATTGGTTCTCGCGGTTCTCGCAATAAAGGGTGGTTCCTAACGGATCCTTATCCTATATATATATATAAATAGAAAGCTAGAATGAATAGTAAATGAAATTTTTTAAAGATTGGTTTTTTAAGTAGCTAGTATTAAGGCCTCCGCGTTGCGGTGGGGGCGTAAAACCGTGACAAATAGACCAATGTCATACCATCGCCAACAACCACCAACATTAAAGTTGGGTGTCTTAATGTGAAGAAATTCGACCGAAACGTAAAATATAGAAAATAATAACTAATTCTATTTTAGACCTGCGTGTTGTGGCGAACCTGTCAACTGGGAAAAATAGACGACGTAAAAATGTTGAACCGCACACGCACGTTGCGCCATGTTAACTCACAAAATCTAGAACGAAGCGTAAAACGAAACGTAAAAACGTTGAACCACGCACGCACGTTGCACCATGTTAACTAGCAAAATCTAGAACAAAACGTAAAACGAAAAATTTGCCACATATAAAAAGTGTAGGGTACCAAAGTTGAAAGTAAAATATTGTGAGGTTAAATTGAAAATATGAAATCTTTTGAGCTAAAAATAAAAAATTCAAATAGTTTTAAATTAAAAATATAATATAAACTTTTCTTTTTGAAAAGCTCCCTAAGAGCATCCACAATAAGACCCATTAAAAACACCTAAAAACATGTTCAGTCAGCTGCCACATCAGAAAACCACTTACCCTTCAAAAACATCAAAAATCCACCCAATAAGAAAACACAAAAACACATAAAAACATTGTCACATCATCACCACCTTTTACATATTTAAAGTTTTTTTTTAATTTATCACCCAACCCCCCACCCTTTGGCCCCACCACCTGACAACAAGCATCTCAAATATGCATTCTTCAAGAAATATGCATCTCAAATACATTGGGAAAAAATGATACTCACAATAGGAACAAATGGATGAGATGGACAAATTGCAAAAAAAACAACCCAAAAAAATGAGCTATTAAAGATGGTCTAAGCACGGGGTACAACACCTCCATGCAGAACATGTTACTTATATGATGTAAATGTAAATATTTTATTTAGTATTCATTTGATTTTTTATTACTAATTAGTAATTGATAATTCTTAAGTATTTCTTTCTTTTATTTTTTATTAGTAGTATTTTATTTAGCATTTTTAGTAATAAGTTACGTTCGTTAACTTAAAAAAACTAAATTTGCATCTGTGTTTATTTATATTTTTAGCATTCCAAGTTATTTGTCCGCGCATCGTGATGGTATGTTACCGCGGGCATTGGATCGGTATCGGTTCAGTTCGTTATAGTATCAGTACAATTCATGCATCTGATATAAAAATCAACACGTGTTATACATCAACCGGAAACGATAAATTCGAACAATGGTACCGACAATGATGTTGTTAGAACGGTATTGATCGGTTCAAATTGTCATGGTACTGAAAGTTGTATAAATGAATATTTCTTGAAATTAGAAACCATAAAAATGAATACAAGTATCGTTACTTATGTTGTTTGGTACAGTACGCTAGCGATACGACGTGAGTAATAAAAAAATTTCCGGTATCGAACCAATGTTGTTTGTGTCGGAAAGAAGATAAAAAAGATAATAAATTATAGTATAGGGGCTAGATGTGTAACATGGTGTTCTATATAAACACCCTCATTGTGTAAACCCTAATGTAACACCCTAACTTTAAACCTTAAATTTAGACAAAAATAGTTTAAGTACAAAACTTTCATTAACGAAATTCATAAGTAACTAAGACCTTAATCAACTAATGACTAAGTTAAGACGTTTCAAAAATCGTTTAAACATGCGTTTACAACCCATTCACAAAAACTACAAGGATCTAAAATATTGCGGAAGCTTCAAAACGGAGTGTTCGGTTCTTCATTTAATCGCTTGATCGTCAACCGTAAGATCTACCAAAATTACCTATCATCAAAACCATTAAAAACATTAGTTTTGACGTTGTTATATAATATGACTTCAAGTTTAACAATACATATGAACTAACAAACATATCAAAGCTTTTCTGGGTTCACCGTAAATTACGGTCTCACCGTAATTTACGGTGAGACCTAGAATTGTTTGGTCGCCGTAAACCAGTAAAGAACTACCGTAACAGTCTTAACCTCTACCGTAAATTACGGTACTACCGTAATTTACGGTAGTACCTGGAAATCCTTATTTTTGCTTGTTTTGTTCAAGGCTCTCAAACCCAACTTTCAGATTTTGTTTTTCTAAGAATTCAATACATCAAATTCTAATATTTCTAACATGTTATATGTCAACCAATATCAAAATAGAATCCATTTATTCCGTAGTATTAATCATGCTTTATTTTGGTTATTCGGCCCGTTTAGCTTGTCTACGGAAATTCCTTCCTTATGACCACTACCAACGGACTATAACCAATTTTTTAACCAATTATTCTATATAACGACATAAATGCTTTATTTCATAGCATAACATCAAATCTATTAAATGTAACGGGTCAAGTTACATACCTTAGCGCACGCCCTTCAACCGTGAATCCCCACCGGCTTGTCCACTTGACGTTCCGGTATCTTGTCCTATAGAGTTCAATTCAATACATTTTTAGAACTCTTTTCATATCATAATTCGCATAATACACCGGACATCATATTTATGCGTTTTAACTCGAAATTTCAATTTTTAAGCCTTCATAGAGGCATTTCAACAAACACTTCATATGCAGAATTTTTATATCTTTAGAAATCAACTTCTTAGCTTGCTAATTAGCTAACTTGACAACAATAGAGCCCTCCTATAGTGTTTTAAGCATCATATCTTTCTGGAATCACTTTCAACAATCAAATTACACTAGAATAACCCTTCTTAACCCTAGTGTTCATCATCATCTTGTAAACCCACAACCCACCTTCAAGGTGTTCATGGAACTTTCTGAATTTGGTCATGATTTCTCAAATAGTTAGCTAGGTTTTACTTCTAAACACCTAATCAACTTTAATCTAACCAAACAACACACATGCAAGCATCTAATTTCAGATTTTCAAAATCATGAGAATTTCAAGTTGAGAGAAAATCCTTAAATTTTACATACCTT